>JALAJA010001707.1:0-15416 GCA_023376005.1 Doryteuthis pealeii | reverse complement strand
AACTATAGACACTTAAGCTTTATTTTTAATTACAACCGTATATCTAATAATATAGACAATCCTCATCATTGTCGGAAACCATTAAACCAATAGCACAACGTGGATTTCTAACAATGTTTTCATTTTGATCCTTTGAAAAAAATGCAGCTTCCGCTCTTTTTGAAATTTCCAATTTTAAACCAGCGTCCTTCGACCGCAGACTTAAAATCAACCGTTTATCGCGTAAAAATACCAGCCATATATTTTTCATCAGTTTTCTGAGTTAACACTCCACGCCTACTTGTAGAACCCGACATCTGCGTTACATGGCCTAATATACTTAATAAAAACTGAGTATGCAATTTTCCAGCTGTTGCTCCTTCGAGAAATATCTACGCCTTTTATGATTGAAAATACCGACCGATCTGCTCTCTAAATGACTGTACATGTGTATTAATATAATACTCATGTTCCTTAAAAGTACGACCGTTATCATCTTGCAGCAATCATTGGTTACAGATGAGACCGTCCAAATCGTCCAAGATCAAATGCAAAAATCAAAATCCTGATTATCTAGAGTTGCTTATCCGCCGAATTCTTGTTAAAGTTTGCGGCTGAAAGAAACAAACTTGCCTTTTCGTCTTTGCGACTGCTTCCCCATGCACGCGGAGGTTAAGAAAATGTCCGGGGAATAAATAAAAGTATATGCTCAAAGAAAAGTTATCCTTGTTGTCTCCATGATAGAAGAACAGAAAATGGAACCCACGGTGAGACACCCCAGAACCAGAGGGACGCGAGACCCGAAAGAAACCCCCGATACGACACGATGGAAGAATAAGCAGAAAACCCATGGAAGCAAACATTAGAAGAACTTAAAAAGCAGAATGTGGACTCCCACAGTTAACTGTAATTAATCAATATATTGATTAATTCAGTGGATTTAACCCTGAAGATCCTTATGGTGAAAATCGAAGTTAAGAGAAAGGAAATGAATCCGATGGTATGAGTATAGATAAAAGTATATGAAAACAACACAATATGCTGTTAAAGTGAAAACATTTTATATCATATTCATAGATAATATTGAACAATATTTTGATTTATAAAAATCATCTTCAGAGCTTGTTTTTTACTCCGGACTTTTGAACATAGATATCATATTAAACGAGGTTTTCTAGACAAGGCCCTAGCTAAAGATATTTAGTCAATAACTATACCTTTGATTTTAAAGGTGCCAAAATATTAACTCACATACACAATAGAACACTACGTAGAATTATGGAATCTTGCGTTATTCTCACCCATCAAACCATCTCCCAAAGACAAAGCTTTTTTTAATATATCCCCTTTCTTAGCGACACTTGTAGTCAGAAATCACAAAATCCCCTTTCACGTAACCATTTCCGACATATACTTCCCAACAAATTTAAATTTTGCATTATCAAAAAAAAACTTACAACCATTCATTTTTTTTTTACTTTATATATAAGAAAAAATAGAAAAAATACAAAAATAAATACAAAAATTAAAAAAATCTTTTCTAAAAATCCGTTGCAGGCCTACCGTCAACGGGTTAATACTCATCCTCTTTGTGAAAAAAATTTGTCTTTTGTCGAATTTGAAATATGTCTTCTTTTGTCAAAAACTGTTACAATAAGATATACATGACTGTCGCTGACCGAGAAACGCGTGGAGGATGTGCTTATATTTGAAACTACCGCATAACTTTTTTGCAACATCAATGTTTTCGTTTTGAATTTATATTATTTTCGTCTCCGCTCTCGATAAGTCCGGACTAAAAAAACAAGCTCTGAAGAGGATTTTTATAAATCGAAATATTGTTCAATATTGGCTATGAATATGATATAAAAATGTTTTCTCTCATATGGTGTTGTTTTCATATCTTTTTATCTATACTCAAATATATATATATATATATATATATATATATATATATTATATATATATATATATATATATATTATATATATATATATACTTCTAAAAATCACATTAATGCCCCATTTAATTACCGAAAAATTCTACCGAAAGCACACACATTTTGCACAAACAAACATACAAAAACTCCATATTGTAGAAACTCTATACATCAAGCAAAAAAAAAAGAAAAGAAAAGAATCCACAATTAGTTTGCAGATAAATAAAATAAAAAAGTGGACACTACGCCATCGTCTTTAGTAGACAGAAGGATGCCCAACAAACATATATATATATTTATATTTATATATATATATATATATATATATATATATAATATATATATATAAATATATTATAAGAGTGAGAGAGAGAGAGAGATAATTAGAAGAGCGTAAAATAAGCTGTCTCATTTTTTGTTCAATAAGAAGAATCTAAAATTCAAATTCAAATAAATGCAACCTAGAATTTTTGCTAGCAATTTTGCTCTCCTCTTTCTGGTGTTTTTTTATTTTTCATTTTTATTCTGAGGACGACGATGACACTAATTGGAATAAACTAAGTATATTTTGATTTTTTTTCTCTTACATTGCACCAAATACCTTCAGTTAAATGACATGAAACTATTGTTTTCTTTTTTAGACTTCGTGCATTGAAAGTTCATCCAGTACGTCTTAAACAACCCCGCTAATAAGCATGCGGCTTCCCGTGGTCTAACAAAGACCGATCTGGGGTGGGAATAAACTGTTTCTGATATTGAGTATCGACTTGCATTGAGAAATCGTAGCTTGCTCGTACTTTCACTTGCAAACAGATGCGACCCCTGGTGTCGTACTTTCTTATTTTATCTTCTGGCTAATGAAAGGAGGAAGAAATGCAAAGAGCAATGATTGTCTTGCGCCAATCATTCAAATTGCATGTTCGAGCAAAACCTGAAAATCAGTATACAAAACCCATGTGGTATTATTTGGATTATTCGGACTATTGACCTCATCTTTATTTTTATCTGTACAACATTTCGGCCGATGTGCCTCCGACTTCCTCAGATATTTCTTGTCAGACTCTGGGACGTTTCTCAAACTCGGGAATCTTCTTTTTGAACTCGGGACCCTTCTTGTCAAAGTTCCGTGATGGAACACAACAGAGAAAAGAAGGTTCCCGAGTTCAAGAATGTTCCAGAGTCCGACAAGAAAATATCTGAAAAAGGCCGGAAGGGCACATCAGTCGAACTGTTGTATAGATAACAATAAAGATGAGGACAATAGTCCGAATAATCAAAATAATACTAATTATCAAGCCTCATCTCAAAAATTCAAAGAAAAAAACCCATGTATATATTTTAAAATTATCTTAAGGTTGTAGCTTTTATAGGTGCAACATATAAACTTTAATGTTCATATGTGGCACCTATACAAGCTATTTTTTATACTGGGTATTGTAATTGTTACAGTGTTTATTTGGGAAGGTTTCCCATCTAGTCTAAGTAAGGAACAAAGGAGGTGTGTATGCCATGGACTGCTCAGCCACCCTGGTTCCATCCTTAAACATCACGGGTCACCACCCATGGCCAACAGGTGTCTGGATTGGGGGATTCTCACCCGCCCCCACAAAATGGCAGTCGGTGTATTCTGAAGCCCCAACCGACAGGGCTGCTCTTCCTTTGAATGGCGAAATGAGGTGTCAATAAAGGGAATGCGTTTTTTCTTTTGACTTCCTATAGAGATATTACTCTCTCATCCAAGGCAGAACTTATAGGTAATAAGCTAAAAAATTAAATTAGATTAAATAAAAAGAATAAAGATTAAAATTAAAAAAACAGAAAATGACATGGCAATAAATTAGGATAAGTTTTAATAATGACAATAAAATTTTGTTAAATAACGGTCATTGCCATTTTTTTGCAAAAATTTTTAAAAAATCCTAATTTCATTCTATGAAAATGTTCTTTTTTACTTTTTTGTTTTGTTTCTTAAATGATACTTTTTCCTTTTTTTTTTTTTCAAATTTAAATATAAAATGTACACATGTATTCAATTTATTATTATTTTAAATATGAAATAAAGTAAGTAAAGTCGTCGGGGCGGGCTAATGTCGGTATCGGCCATGCAGCGAGGGAGTCTATCCCCTTTTCACTAGCGCTAGACCAAGGAGATTCTTTTAGCGTCTGAGGTGGAGCGCCACATCTACCATCAGCTCCTTACTTTACCGCACAGATCCCTGGGCTACTCATACGCTGAGTTGGCGAGGGCGGGTATCGAACTAGGAACCTTGTGGTTTCTAGCCGAACGCTCTACCGACTGAGCTAAAGATAATTATTGTTATAGGTGATATACCCTATAGACTAATGGAATGCGCCGACAGTTACTATAAGTAACAGGGACAATTATGGCTTGTAGAGTAAGCCAATGCGAGTCAGCTCATAATTCTATTGTCGGACGTATTTCCCACTTCTCTGTACTGTAATTGTCTACTCTTTTGTTAATACATTTTCCTACATTTGTTACCCGTCGTTTTGTTTTTATTTTACCCCATTAAACCGCACAACAATTATAATATATTTAAGCATATAAAGAATAACGGCCTTCATCATAGTAAAATGTTCGATATTTGAAGTTAAAACGGTCAAAATTCGGGGAAATTTTAAAATGTTCGAAAAAATAATTTTTTTATGCATAATTATTTGTATGCTTAAAATTCTATAATTGTATAATTTTCTATTATTGTTATTTTATTTTATATTTAAAATAATAATAAATAGAATACATGTGTACATAAACAAATTCCTGGCCGAAACACGTGTTAGTAACTTATATTAAATCTATTTTATCCATTCAATATTTTCTTTCCTTTATTTATTTTCCTTTTCAACATATATATATATATATATATATATATGTGTGTGTGTGTGTGTGTGTGTGTGTGTGTGAAACCCAAAATGTACACATTTACCATTCCGCCAGTATGTGATACAAAGTCAATATCTATGTAGGATAAATTTGTTTAAATTGAAAGGTCTTTTCTCTTAGACTGGTTGCCAACTAAGGCTAAATAACATAGTATGCCCTACCATTTATCCATAGATTGGGATAGGATCATTGGATCCATGACTTTCCCAAGGGCATCAATCCGAGGTTAAACGCACACATCCTCATCTGTGATTTGAACTCGGTTCGCTAAATCCATTTCCAAACTAGATAGCCGTTAGGCAACACGTGTCTGGGATGTTATTAGAAGGTATGCTTTGTTCTTTTTACTTACACGAAGTGTGTAGGCGTCAAAACTTCTAAAAGTCACGAAACTCATTAGGTATAAATAATATACATACATACAAGAATGGGGTTAATTACTAAGAGCTTAGATTCGATTTATCCTAATGAACATAGCTTTTCAAAAAGATCTATCTATATATTAATAGGCGTGTACGACCGTTGTCATTTTGGAACACATTCTGGTGAAAGAGAGAAAGAGAGTAGGGTAAAGATAGAGAGACGGAGTAGGCGTGCGCGAAGCGATAAGGCTAATCTGTTTCAATCGAACATAATGAAAAGATGGAAAGAAAGATAAAGTGGGAACGAATGTTAGATAGAAAAATATTATAAGAAAGAAAGAAATAGATTAGGGGAAAAATAGAGAGAGGGAATGAAACGCGGAAGTGATAACTCTAATTTGTTTGAATAGAAACATAATGAAAAGATGAAAAGAAGGAAAAAAAAGGAAAAAAATGAGTTAGAGTTAAATTCAAATTATCGTTCTCGTATTAGAGGTATTAGTTCTAGTAGGAGTTTTTTTTATAACAAAGAAAGATAGAAAAGGGAAGAAAAATGACATACAAATATAATAAGAAAGCAAGAAAGAAAGAGAGTAGATGAAAGATAGTAGGTGTGAGGGGCATGGAAGCGATGACGCTAATTTTATTTCAATTGAATTTTTTTTAAAAGTGTGGGAGAGAGTTAAATCGAGATTATCATACTTTTTACATATTGAAGTATTTTCAATATGTCTTAAGTAACCATATCAAACATTGTAATAATTAAATTATCATGCTGCTGTTATATCCACAGATCCTGCTAGTATTGCACTATTTAGCAATAGCTCTTAAGTTAACATATCAACTGTAGTAATAAGTAATTATCATACTGTTGTATATCCACAGGCTCTGTAGTATATATGACTTTCTCAGCATCAAAGACAACATCGGTGTAGTGTACAATCAAACCACCTCAAAAATCACCCTATCGAATAAATACAAGAATACCTATTTTTGGTATCTTCATTAAATGTCCAGGTAGACTTGCTTTTGTGTTGTGATTGTTATGGACTAACATTTTGGGGCTTAGGACAGATTTATTATTTCATTTGCATATCAATCCCAGTGGAATCTATTAACATGGTTATCTTTACAGCTCTCAGATATCCGAGGTTCCGATTCAAAGAAAATTCTTGTCCGATTCCTTGAGACGGTGTCAGCCAGTTTATAAAATGAATAATAATTGCATCTCTATGAAACCCAAAGAATGTCTGCACAGGAATAAATATCCTGTTGTCAATTCAAAAGAGATGTTTCTCTGTGAACTCATAGAAAATATTAAAATCTTATATATATATTATATATATATATATATATATATTACTATATTATTATACATATCATATATACTATAGTATTATTATACATATAATCGCGGCCGGTCTTCCAGTACCGGCACACCCTGGACATGGCCATAGTAGTATATATGATATATATATACATATATTACATCCATATATATACTACATATATAAAGATATTAATATAATTACTATATAGTATATACTAACTTATCATATATATATATGTATAGATACAACATAATAGTGCTATATAATACATATATATTAGCAAATAATATTACTATAATACAGTATACAATATACAGGCATATATTCTAATATATACATATAATCTATCAGCTATTATGATAGTACCAATATATATATATACATACATACACTATTACTTGATTAGTATACATACATATATGATATTATATACATATATATATATATAGCATACATATATATACAGTTATTAGTATACATAACATATATATATAACAGTATAATACTATAATACATAGGACGATATAATAGAATAGGTAGATACAGTAGCATGATCTATATATAGCATTATAGGTATATTCATAGCAGTATATATAATCATACATATATCATATACATAGCGATAATATATATATTATAACATATATATATATACATTATATATAAAAAAGAAAAATATAATAAGACATATATATAAGTATATAGGATTACACACATATATATAATATAGCCGATACATTATATATATATAGCATACATATATAATATATACATACATTATATTATATTATACATATATATATTATACATAAGGCTGAGTTAATCAGCTTTTGGCTGGCTTAAAGGCATTTTTTACTGGTTTTAGTTTACTGACATTAAATTATACTAAAATTTAATTCTTAGGCTTTTAGGATTGAATTAATGGGCTTGAATAAGATATTGTTATTAATTGGGTTCTAAATTAGTGCGTAATTTGGGCACATTAAGTCAAAACCGCACCAATTTCTTACTATACTCTGTGTTTATTCTCTTCATTCGCGGCCTTCTATGTACTGCATTTTTGAGCTACATCCTCGTTTAATATAATTGTTAATTGCTGCTGGAGTGGGGAGAGAGAGAGAGGAGAGAGAAGAGAGATAAGAGCATATTCCTCTGTAATTATATGCGCTGTCTTAACGAAAAATGGCATTGCTTATTCTTACTTTCAAGTGGGGCGTGCGTCATATATGTACTATGTATTATATATATAGTATATCTAATATATATATATAAATATATATATTCATAGATAATGAATATGTTTGAAAAGAGAAATAAAGGAAAGAAAGTACTTGAATGGACTAAAATAGGATGTTTTAAATCATTTTAAGCTTATGCACAGTGTTCGGTGCAGGGAGTTTTATACATGTGTAAGGGCATTATTGCCCAATGGCTATCTGATTATTTTAATATAACCAAATGAAATGAAATAATAATCTGTTATTTAAAAATTTGATTATAGCGATTGAATAATGTACAGCATAGATAAAGCTCCTGACCGAAAGCACGTTGGTAAGTTAACTTTAATTAACAATATCCTATTTTACTGCCATTTCCAATACTTTCTGTTCCCTTTTCTTTTCTCTTTTTGCAACATAACCGTGGAATTATTCACTTCCATTATCTTTTACACACACACACAACACACAGCACACACGCTACGACATATTTATGTAGTATAGTACCACCATATATATACACATATATATTAGTGTATATATATATATATATATATATATTGAACGCACGCGTGTGTGTGTATGTGTGTGTGTTATGGTTGCTTCATGAAAGTAAAGTTCTTAATGGAATGGGTCGCTAATTATGGAGACAGAAACATGTTCCCGTGAGATCTAATGGCTTTGTGTACAATGTTCGCTTTCTCCAGCAAGAAGCAAAGAAGGACTAAGTAAAAATTCACATTTTATAAATCTTTTACATTCTTCAAATAGTACTGTCATTTTGGTATGAAACATTTTTGGAAGTCATGTTGACGGCAAGAATTATCTGATGCACTTTCGGTGGCCATCTGTCTCTATCGTCAGAGCGGTTCTTGTGCAGGTTCTCACTGTGCTGCTATGCTGCGGGGGTGTCGCGTACAGAGTTGATAAATGTACGTTTTGTTTTTCTGGGTCAGGGTGACACTTGTGTATTCAATGGCAGTTGGAGTTCATGCTATTGAACGTCACTTTTATGAGTTGCGGTCCTGTATGTTGTAGTTCTCAGTAGGCGGTCTTGTTCGCCTTCGTGATTTGTAGGAAGTGGCCAATAATAGCTGGCGCGTTATTGTGGTATGCTTGCTTCGCAGGAATCATTCTAAACAGCGCGCGATGCTGTGGCGATGTGGTAGAGTTTTGTCACAGCGTGTATTTAACAAGAGAGGCGCTAGATCATGCTCGTAGGGCCCTGCAATTCCGTGACAGTTTCTATTTGAATCACTTGTATTATCATGTTGGCTAGACATGTTGTACTAAATTGGGGTAGGTAGGTAGTTGTATTTGGCATGTCAATGCTAGATGGCTCTAGCGCAGTCTTACATCCCCGGTGGAGTAATGTTCTGTTGAAATTCAGCTATGTATTAGGCATTGTTAGATATGTGTACTTCGTTTGAGTTAGGTATAAATAGATTGCTATTCAAACACACACCAGTATCAAATTAGGCGATGGGGATATGACATTCAGCACTTCTGTCGAACGACGCTTGCATGCAGCCTTCGATTTAACACGTAACCATGATATTTCCTGTTGATGGCGCGGAAATGGGAAGAAGGTGTGGAAAGATTTAAGATTTTGATTCAGCTCCTGCGATCACAAGTGAGATGTTGGGCCTGTGGCGCAATTGGATAAAACTGTATACCAGAATCCTTTCCATGAATGAACAAAAAGTGTCAGAACGGGTTTGGTAAACTATGTGTTGTATGAAAGACAAATTTACATAAATTGGATGAGTGTTTCCGGATGTCTGTCCGGTCATAAATCTTTGTCCTGTTAAGATGTAGAGAGGGCTATTCATTCATTATATTCTATTAATAATGGAGATTGTGCTGTATTTCTGTCTGTAACAAAAAAATACGCCGATATGCTCTACGTCACAGCTTATCAGCTATTATATTCTATGCTATATGAAACCCCATAAATTTGAGTATAGGGGGCTAATTTTAAAATATGTTTTTTACATTCTGCGTCCTTCTTTTTTTTGTACCATAAGTAAGCAAGATAAGATTACTAAAAGTTTAGCTAAATAAATAAATATCGCTACGTATTTTGTTTGACACATGTGATGTGGGAAAATTATTTAAATAATTGTTTGATTTATTACATGCCGGCAACATTTTATTTGAGATGGACGGGCTAGTTTAACATTTTCAAAATGTTTTTGTTTTTTTTTCTCCACTCTTTTAATATATGAGGATTTGTCTTAGCTTATGTTAGGCATAAGGCCTGGCTGATATTTGAATTTTTTAACCTCGCGGCAGCGCTCTCAGGCATAATGTCTTTCAAATTATTTTTTAACGACGGGCCGCCGAGGGTGTTACTGGTTGCTAGTATAGAAATATATTCCACTTTATTACATTACGCATTACATATGCCGTTTGAGGCGCTACATTTTATTTTACCAATCGCGGGCTGGATATTTTTTCTGGCTGTGGTGTCATGCCGGAAAAAAAATATATACAATCAATTTACCAAGATAGTTTATATGCTATATTTGCTTAAGGTGAAGTATCTTATGCCAAAGCGGCTTAAGAATGTTATGCTTAATAAATTGAAAAAAGAGCACAGAAGTGTGTAAGTTAGAATACTGATAAAATCAAATGTAAGTATGAAGGGGTGAACTTACGTGGCATGCGGAATCCGTAGAAAGTAAACTTAAACATGAAACTAGGAGAAACAGTATTAATTTCATTATACTATATTAGTAAGTAGAGACATGGAGCATTTTTCATTGGGGCTGCACAACTGGACTGGTGGTTTCTATGATTTAAAGAGGTCGGGTGTTTTGGTAATTTTTCATTTGACCGGGCAAAAATGGGGCAGAGGCTAGCAAGGTACGGATAGCTTGCAGGGTGGCAAGCTTGAGAGTTGGATTCAAAGTTGGGGGTTGCTTATCGGAGCCGGAAATGTATGGCATTAAGAACGCCGTAAGTCGGCGATGGAAAGATAGTGCATGCACTGATGACCGGACGCCTGCATGCATTCATAAGATGTATCTTTACGAAACTTAATCGGAACCGGAATGGCTATTCAAATGGAATGTTTTGTGCCTTTTATTCTGTTATTTAGCGGTGCAAAATAGACGCACATTATAGGGAACATTTCGCCTGCTGAGTGTTCTCATTCATTAAATTTTACAAGAGTTAGTATTGACACCAGGTCGGCAACCAGGTGATTATGTGATTATATCATAACATGTATTGTAACTTAATTATTACAGCGTTTGATATGTACTACTTCCGAGGTAATTGCTAAATGTAGTGGTGAGTAGGCATAAAAGTATAATATATCGTTGATTTAAGACTTGCTCAATCAGCTGCTTTATCTTTGCTTTCATTTTTTCATTATGATTGGATGGGGAAACAGATTCAGCGTTATCTGGCTTCGAGGCGGTGCTCATCACGCTCGTCGTTTAGCGGGCTTTCGCTCATATTTTCTTTCATTTGCATTATTACATTTTTGTTATTTGTTAACATGTGCATTTTTCTTCTTTACTTTTCTTTATAACAAAAACGGGAATGGTCCATTATGGAGGCTGAGGTGACGGAGCGGGCGCTCATAACGAAACTCAAGATTTGGCGATAAGGCAACAGCCAAGTAAGTAATGGCAGGGATATACTTTTTTTTACATTTCATCTTGGCAGTGAATGCTGGAGCGGTCTTAATTTTAGCCATAGGTGTTGCAAGATGATAACGGGTTGTGCACAATGTAAGAATGACATGAAGGGTCATTTTTTTTTATTTTTTTTTAAGGGCCGCGTAGTTTGTAAAACAAATTTGGTTTGGCTTTTACTAAAGATGATAGTGCAGACATTGCATATGTATCAATTATATAGCTTGGTAAAATTAACGCTTTAAGCAGGTCAGCTTGCTTCTAGCAGCGGCTTGCCGTGTAAAAAAATGTATAAAATGTGAGCGAAGCGAAAAGAACAGTTAGAATTTAGATAAGAAAAAGCAAAATATAAACTTACTTAGGACTTTGGAATGCTGAGTGTTGGGAATTTATCGGGGATTTCTATAAGCCAACTCTAATTATTGCAGTCTCGTATGGTGAATTATTAGAAGGTTCCCGACGGTAGGGAGATCTAAGCTAGCGCTTTAAAAACGTCAGAAAATAGTTATGTGACATTCCATCATAAGCACCCATCGCATGGTAGGGTTTGTGGGCAAGAAAATTCCAGCGGGCCTGGTTGCCGTGCGTTGTAAAAGAACGAAGTCGCCGAATAAAGAAATGAAAATAACAGAGGTAAAGAACCAGGGCCAGGGCCGAAAAGAGGCGCTCCTTACCCATGATAAGGAAGAAGAGGACAAGCAGGCAAGTCTAGGAAGCATCATATGTTTGTTTGCAGTGCAGCTGGCCCCAGAGATTGCATTCAATAAAATTGTCTGTTCTGCTACCCACGTAAGATTGGCGGTTAAAAAATGAACGGACATTACGCTTAGGCCAGGGACGGAAGGATGCAGTATATATATATATATCTAGTAATAATATTATATATATATGATTATATATTCTGGATGCAGATCTGTGACGGCCTTTACGACGCCAAAGCGATTATTAAAAGGCAGTTATAAATCCATTCGCATGTCTGTAAGTGGGAAGACAGCCATCATGGTTAAGGTGCCGAACTGGACACCCAATCCGACTGGAGTTCAATTCGGGCTGTGGAATGCGTACAAAATGTCTAAGGGGCCACACTGGAAGAGATGTGATGAGTCAAAACACGTGTCAGTGGATGGACGCCTATATATATATTATATAAAGATATTATATATATTAATACGGCAGAATATATGAATGATGGTGAGCTGATATGCTGGTTTAATAATTGGTACTGAGGGGCCTTTAAGGCAGAATCTGGAGAAAATTTCCAATTTGCTTAGACAGTTTGTTTAAATATACATATCGTTGTTTTGTTTGGTTTTTTTCTTGATTGGCGTGTTTAAGATGCTCAGAACCGGGGGATAAATCATATATACAATGTATTTATTAAATTATCTGCGAGGATGAATTTGACAGGATCAAGCGATAGTCCGATTATGGATTAAAGAACAACAAAAAGGCAAAAGGAAAGGTAAGATGCAGATATTTTTAAGCCGGCCTCCAAAAATGAGGTATTCGTAATGGCCCGCACTGGTGCCATATAATCGGGTTGCAACGCCCTATATAAAGATAAAATATATTTTAAATTGTGATATCCCAATGCAGATAGTGCAGGTGCTTCTTTTATCCATTTAGCTTATATGTACATTTATATGAATTTTACTAGAGGAAACTGGTAAGCGTAGGGGTTATCTGTTGTATTCAAGATAGCCCTAGAGCTGGATATACGTTAAGCGTGCAGTGGCGGATATATTCGCACCGTACTTAAAAATGTGCTTCGGCCTTATAGCGTGCGGTCATGCTTGTTGATAAAAAAGTACAACGCGAGAAATATATCGTCACAAGGCTGGGCCAGCTTTTATTTCCAGGTTAGGCTCGTCTGCCGTGGCGTCTTGTAGTGGCTGTATGGCGGAGAGGAGGGAAAGGGAAGCGGAGAAGAAAGTAGCAGAGAGAGGACACTGGTTAAATTACGGTGATTGCGCACATTCCAAGGACCGGCAGCAGGTCCGAAGTGCGCGTACGCAATATATCGACGTGCGAGAAGTCAAAAAGAGGCTGGTATTTTTCTTCGTCGTTTAGCTCTGTCAGCCCCAGTTTTGACTTGTCCGGTTCGGTCATACACAGCCGAAACTGTCCCGGTTGAACACTAGCACTTACTCCATTCAGGGGTCACCCCGCGGTAGATCTGTTTTGGTTGGTTCATAGTAACTCTTTTTCAAACGCTTAGCTCTCTCCTTATTTCTTTCTTCATCCGCGCGTTAAGCGCCCTTTTTCACCATTAGTAGTCCCTTGCCAAATTCAATGCTTGCTACAGGGACCGAATGATTATAAAACAGTATGATATTCAATTATTGACAACGATTTGATAAGTTTACATAAGAGCTATTTGCTTGAAATAGTTCAAAATATGTACAACAGTACAATAATGTTGTATTCAAGCTCACCCTATCACTCTTTGTATTTTTCTTTCCTTTCTTTTTATATTTTTCATTGTGTTCGATTGAAGTATTGATTAGGGCATTAATCGTTTCTTCTGTGTATTCATTCCGGCGCTGCTTTTCTTTTCTAATTTATATTTTTGCTGTTGTAGGCATGCCCTTTTTCTTCTTAACTTTCTTTCTTTCTTAACAACAGAACAAAGATGGTGCTATGTATTTAGGCTGAGGGTAATACACTATATAAAATAAATAGGTGGAATAACGGCCAGATAATCAGGATTTATTAGTTTTGCATTTTATCTATTGACAGTTTGAGCGGTTCAATTATTTAACAGAGGGGTATGTTAAAAGAACGATATGACGGGCGTACTTTTAAGGGAACGAAAGATTATTAATATATAGATGGGCCAGGCATGTTTTGTTTAGAAGAGTTAATGCATAGGTAAACATAACATGACAATGCCGATGTTCAAATTTCTGGACAAGGACGGTTTGGCGTTTCCTTCGCGTTAATAACTTTGGGAAAAGGGCTATGCATCCACTCTCGCAATATGCTTTCCCCAACGGCAAATCTGCGGTTGCTTTAGTCTTTGATATATATTATATATATACATATGTTTGAAAAAGTAGTAAAGGGAAAGAAAATGTTGTATGGATGAAATTATCTTATTGAAGGACGCGAAAAACACGGGTGTTCGCCGGCAAGAGTTTGTCACTTTGTATATGCACTGTATTTGCATGGCATTATGTATTATGCTAATAGGCAGAATTAATAATACTTTTTTAATAAATGAATAATTATAATAATTAAAGATAATAATAATACAAAATTATGTAGGACAGTAAAAAGTGGTGCTTCATCAAGGACGCAAGATATTTGTTGTATATTTTTTTTGATTTATGGAAATACTATCAAAACAAAAACATGTCGGCATTCCAATAAATAATTTTTATTGCGCACTTACATCTTTCTTCAAGCTTTTATCTTTCACATAATTGGTTGATTGCACTTCATTTTCAAACTTACACACACAGCAGCACCCACGACTACACACACACACCCTACATATACTATAGTATATATATAGTATATTATATTATATATATATAATATAAATTTCAATACAACAAAGCTATATAGATATAATGCGTTTCATATTTTTATTTGGGCAGACTCCAGATGTCTTACTTCCGGTTAATGTATTAATTATTTGATTTCTTATTTGTCCTAATTGTATTTGATTGTTTTATTTTTTGTTTTTGTATATGCATCTCACAGTATATGTTTTTTTTAATTGTGGATTATGTTTAGTATATATATATACTATATACATATATATATATATATAGTATATATTTATATATATATATACTAGTATATATATATAATTACCTAAGTAATTTGGTATATTTGCTTTGAAAGCAATTGTTAGTATGTTGTTAGATGTAGGTAATTGTTGAAAGCAATTAGTCAATGCAAGTAAAAAATAAAGATAAGCAGTCTTTTTGTTTTTATTTTTTAGGCTTTCAAAATTTAATAGCATATATATATAATAGTTATATATCAGTATATATCTATATAATATATATTATATATATATATATAA
>JALAJA010001706.1:0-25229 GCA_023376005.1 Doryteuthis pealeii | reverse complement strand
GCGGGTTCGGCGGGACCGCTCTGGCGCCGGCTGGTGCCAAGTAGCGACCAGGCCGGACGAAGAGGCAAACCCGCCGCCGCGGTACGCCGGACGGGAGCCAAGTCGGAAAATGGGGGGAAAGAAGAAGTGAGTGGACGAAAGGTGTTCTGACTTTGGTTTTGATTTTTTTGTCTTCCTCGCTTGCGCGGTGGAAAGACTGGGCTGCTTCCTGGAGGTAGTGCAATACCAGGCCAACCCGTGGCAAGGGCGGAGCAAGCCCCTGACTCCTCGCCGTGTTCCAAAAATCAGTTTAATATCGACGTCCCCATATCGGGGACGTATCAGATATTAAGCTGATAAGAACAGATACTACACTTTGATCTTAGCCAAAAGGCCGAGAAGCGAGTTATTTGGTGTTGGCCGACTGCATCTCTGCATCCGACCCCACGAAAATAACAACGCCTCACGACACTGTTTATTCACGTGAAGTCGGATACAGAGATACAAATCGATCAAACACCTGGGCTAAATGCCCGAAGTTTTATTTGAAAAGGGGGAACGGGGTACAAAACTGGTCATCTTGTTAGAACTGTCTTAGCTAGTCTTCATTCATCGACCGATCCATGCCAATAAATACAGTCGTCCATCGTCTTTCGCCTTTCACTGCTGCTGCTTCCACCAAAATTCCGCTGCCACTCTGTGAACGAACCCTACTTAGACCCATATGATGTAAAACAAAAAGCGTTAAAATTAATATGTACAGAATATAATGACAAACAAAAATTTTGGTGAATTATTTTCGAGGTGGGAAGGGTAGGGGCAAAAAACGAAAAAGTCCCCAACATAAAACAAGAAACAGAACAAAATTTTGGGACATTTTGGTTACCCCCTTTCCCTCATCTAAGGTACTGGGACCGCCGACTGTCTTCCGGAAGACCGAAAGCAAGCCGATCAGTTCCCCTAAGAAGGGAGTGGGTGTCCTTAATTGGTCAGGAGGGAAGAAAAATGAGGGGAAGGAATGATGATATTTGGGGTTTTGGGAGGGATCTTAAAAGATTGTTGACTTTCCAGGAACAAAAATACTAGGTTTCAGGGAGGTGGTAAGAAAAATTAAGGATTGGGAGTCCTGGATATGTCCTAAGTGAAAAAACTGGGACATGTATACATACATACACCTAACTAAGAAGTCTAATAGATATCAAAGCCGGACCTGCGCTTTGCTAGTCTTGATAAAGAATATCCCTAAGGTGTCTAAGGGAAGGGGTGTCAATGCCGCTTACGGGCCGTAGTGACCATGAGAGCTAGGGAAAGTAGATTCTAGTCCTGCCCCCACTCTCGCACACAAGCTTGCTGCATTCACCCACCTTTTGCAGAATGTCACGAAAGGAAGCCTTTTTTTGTCGCATCTAATCTTTATCCTAAGCTGATGCTTAAAATAACAGATCAAATCCCGACAGGAAAAAACCTTCTTCTCGTGCAATCCCCTCAATCGCGTGACCCAAATCACCATTCGAGCCACGGCTAGCTCGGCGAAAAACACCCTTCGTTTTTCACCCGAAAACGGAGGACCGACATTGTCAACGACGTAACCGACGTCGAGTGGAACCAACTGATCGGGTGCGATGCGAGCGGTGACCTCGTTCACGTAGCCCCAAAGCGGACGGACCTTTGGGCAGTGAAAGAAGGCGTGCTCAGCCGTTTCTTCTTCCCCACTGCCGCATCGGTCGCAAAAGGGCATTGCTGCCATGTTCGCTTTGTAGAGTACGCTTGCGAGCGGCAACGCATTTCGGGCCAGCCGCCAGGTCAGGGAGAACTCGGAGTTGTTGAGAAAGCCGGAACCTGGCGCCCATTTCCATTGGGAGCGGACCTCCCCCAACGACAAGTCAAACCGTTTTACAAGCGGATCCGAACCGGTACCCTCCACTAACGCCCTATACAGTGCCTTTCGAGGCCATGAAATGTCACTGGACATAGGGAGCTTGCGAAGTGCGTCACGACATTCAGCGAAAAACTGTGTTTCTCCCTGGGACTTACGTCGGGCCTCGGCCCCAGGGGACTGTCGCAAGTCTGGGAAGACGGCCCAGATTGACGGCAGCCACACAGCTAATCGTGCCCAAGAACGATTCAGGAAAGACAATCTCTCGGCGGCTCGGTGAGCCGCCAAGCTTGGCATTCCTAGACCTCCATTACAAGGTCGCTGGGAACAAACCTCTCTGCGGACCATTGGCCGGCCCTTCTTCCACAAAAGTGAGAATAGGGACCGTTCGAGTGCCAATAACCGAGCCCGAGGGAGTGGAAGTACAGACAACCGGTAAAGGATCAGGGGGAAAATGTACGTGGTGCACACCTCCGCCCTGCCCTTTAAGGACAACCTCCTTCGAAGCCACACACGGACCAGCGCTTCTACCTTTGTCTGTACTTCCGACCAATTCTTCTCCAATTGAAGGCCTGGCCCGAACCAGACCCCGAGGATCTTGATCGGACCATCCTTCCAGCTGAAAGGCCCTGGCAGAGGAACGCCACCTCTCCAGGCTCCCAGCCGAAGCCCTTCGCTCTTTTCGCAATTGATCTTTGCCCCAGTCAACAGCTCGTACCTTGTAAGCGCCTCTTTCACCGCAACTATGTCCTCGACCCTGGACACGAACACGGTGATGTCATCGGCGTACGCGGATACCTTGGCGCCAACGGGGCCAGGAACAACGATTCCGCGCAGGACCGGATTTGTCGACTCGTCTCTAAGCCTTCGGAGCAGGGGCTCCAAAGCGAGGACATAGAGAAGAGGGGACAAGGGGCAACCCTGTCGGACCGAACGCTCGATCGAGAAGGCTGACGAGCGCTTCCCATTCACCTGTACCACTGCCGTAGGGGATCGATAAAGGATGCTAATCCATCTGCGGAATTCCGGTTTGAATCCGGCAGTCTCCAAAACAGTGGCCAAGAATCGGTGGTCTACTCTGTCAAATGCCTTGGACTGATCTAAATTGATCAGCGCGGCTTTATCGTCGTCTTTTAAACCCTCTAGGATCGTGCGGATCAGATGCAAGTTGTCTTGGATCGATCTCCCCTTCACAGCGTAGTTCTGCTCCGGTTCGATCAGATCCCCAACGACAAGCTGCAAACGATTCGCTAGGACCCGGGCCAAAATCTTTAACTCTGTGTTTAGCAGAGTTATGGGCCTGTAATCGTCTAAACCCTCCCAAACATTCCGGCCACCTTTCTTCAGCAATGTGATCACACCCTTGGTTACGGCGTCGGGGATCCCTCCCCGCTCGAACCAATTGTTGAACACATCCGTCAGAATAGGGACAAAAATGTGCGACATCCTCAAGTACACTTCATAGGGCAGACCATCCAGTCCCGGCGCTTTGTTGAGGCCGACCTGCTTCAACGCGTCACGGACTTCGCAATCCGTTACTCTCCCCTCACAGCTAGCCGCTTCCGCCTCCTCAAGGCGGGGGAAGTCGGCCAAATAGCTGTGGAACTCCTGCACCGGGAGGTTCGGCAACCGGGCAAAGCGTGCCTGAAAATGAGCTCGAAAGGCTTCACGAATCTCGCGAGTCGACCGAAGGCTGTGCCCATCCGGGGTACTGACACTACTGATATGGCGATCAGAAAACCTTCGCAACTCTTCCTGACGCATCTCTGCGCCCAGTTTCACCGCTTCGTTGGACACTCTCTTTAGCCTAGATCTAACTATGAATCCTTGATAACGCTCGCTATTCAAGCGCTCAAGGCCCCGTCTAGCTAGGTCTACGGCTAGGGGATCCCCCCCATCCACCGCCCGGGAAACACTTTCTCTAAGGGACTTCTCCTTCGCTGCCCTATCTGAGGCGAGCCGTTGGCAATACTTGATGGAGAAGTCCTTAATTCTACACTTAAGGGTACCCCACCACTTATTCCCGATAACCGCCCCCACTAACGCCCGCTGAAGAAGTAATTCCAGCCGCTCACGGAAGTCCCGTATCCCCAGTAAGGAGGTATTGAACTTCCAGTAGGCGGCCAGACTAGGCCTATCGCTTAACTGAAGAGTGACAGTAAGCAATTTATGGTCACTCTTCACATAATCGTGGAACACGGGGCAACTAACAATGTCAACGTCAGCTCTTCTCACTAACACCCTGTCCAGATAGGATCTATCTGAGGCAGGGGACGAACTACGAGCCCATGTCCACATCTCCACCCTGGGGTGATCCAGACGAAACCTGTCGACCAGATCGAAGTCGGCCATTAGGTCGATCAGGCTGCTTTCACGCCCCCCCGGCCCTCTAGCTCCCCTCCCCGGTCTATCTTGGGATCAAGGATCGCGTTCCAATCACCCATTAAAACTAACCGTCCCGGACACGTTATATACGGTCCCAACTGCCGAAAAAAGGCTTTCCTCTCGGCGCTGCAATTGGGCGCATAAACCACGACCACCCGGAACTTGTGGCCTCTCACCGCAACATCGGCCACGATCAATCGGCCACCTGCGCCAGCAAAAACAATGTCAGTCACCGCATCCAGGCTGCGTTTTACCAGCAGCGACACACCCCTGCTACTCGGGCCACCATATGCCGAATAAACCTCAAAGAGGTCCTTCGGCACATAGTCGTCCAAGTCCGATTCGAAGTGTGTCTCCAAGAGCGCGGCAACATCCACACCGAGGTGGTTGAATTCGGCAACCGCAAAATTAGCGCGTGTTGAGTCCTTCAACCCCCTCCCGTTCAAACTGGCTAGAACAAGATTCATCTTACCTTTTCTGGTCTCTACTCAGTGTCCACTACGGACCGGAAGTCGTTCGACGTCAGATCGCCGACTGCATGACCCAGGCTGCCTTTTCCAAGCTCCAATGATACTCGGTTCGTCCGGGTGATGCCGCCGACGTGTAAGGGATACAGCAACTTTAGGGCCCTGTATAAAGAAGGATGCACATTAATGGGGACCCTTCCCTGGCAAGCTGCCTTCATTTTGTCTAAAGTAGGGTGCTCCTTCTCCGCCATCCGAATATCCGGGAAAGCCACCTCGGCCGCTCTCACCATTGACCACACACCCGTGGCGCGGCCCTTCGCCTCCCGGATAAAGGTGGTCACCATAGGAGCACCCTTAAAGTTTTCAGGTCTGTCTACGCTCTTTCCCGATACTTTGTCTAATTCCTCCAGGGGACGTAGCGCTCTCCTCTGGACATGCGTCAGGTCTTTATCGGGGGACGCATGCCAGACCTCACAGCACTTATCTCCTTCTAGAAACAGAAGGTTTTTACTTTTCCTCCTTCTCGAGAGTGCTGAGAGTCTGTGCCCCCTGGAGGTGTGCTTTGTTGTCGGGGGAGGGGTTGGCGACTGAGCGCCAAAAACAAACACTCCTGCATCTTGCTCCATTTCTGCTATTTGAGCTGCTTGCTCTGCAGGAGTGGGGGGAGATGCAGGAGATACAGGAATGGGAGGAGAGGTGGGTGTTTGCTTTGCAGGGGATGGAGATTGGGCCTTGGGGTTGGGCAGATTTTGGTGGTTTCTGTGGTGTTTGTTCGTTTTTCTTTTTTCTTTTTTCTTGTGGGAAGGGGGGTGGGACTCCTCAATCTTTTTTTTTCTCTTTTTCAGAGATGAGGAAGAAGTGACATCTGTGGTGACCTTTCCGATCCTGAACAGGATTTTGGCAGCTCCCGGGATCTTGATGTTAGCTGCTCCCGGGATCTTTGCTGTTCCTCCAGGAATCTTGGCAGGAGAGTCAGAAGTGGCAGCGATAGTGGTGTGGGGAGATTTTCTACCCCTCCTTACTACCGCTGACCACCCCTCCCCTGCCGTTGTAGCTGCTACTGCTGATCTTACTGCAGGTGTGATCTCCACAGATGTCGCTGGTGTCGCAGGTGTCGTGGTGCTGGTGGTCGTCGTCTTGGTCATCTTCCTCTCCGGGCAGTTCTTCGCCTGGTGGCCTGGTCTTCGGCACACCCAGCAGTGAGGTTTCCGACCTTCGACTACAACCGTTAGCCGATGGTCAGTAAAGTTAAGAATATCTGGGATGGCGTCAAATCCCTCCCTCGTCAACCTTAGCTTGTAGCTGTAGTCGGGGAACTGGATCCCTGATTTACCATACAGGGGTTCGGACGATTCCAGCTCCCCGTACTGGCCGAGAAAAACGCCAACATGTTCCGGTGACAGTGAGGGAGGGATCCCGAACACGCTGACTTTTGTTCGACGGCACCCCAGATATTCCGGTTGCAGCCGAATGTGCTGGTATATCAGGTCTTTTCTGGAGATCCTCACTGCTTCTTCACTGGAGGGCAGCAGCACGTCCCACGTAGCGAAGCTTCGCTGGTAGACGTATTTCGCCGGTGTTTTCGTGGCGATTAATGCGTCTACCAGCTGCTCCCTTCCTATGCCGATCAATCTTTTGGTTGTTACGTTGGTCGTGACATAGGAAAGGGTCCTGGTCTTTATGCCCCGCAGAACTCCGGGTCCGGGAGGAGAGTTGCTCCATTGATCAGTTTTCGGAAGTATTCCTCCCGGGTCTTTGTTGTTGTTGTTGTTGTTGTTGTAGCCCCGGAGTCTGGGGCGTGGGGGATGGTCTCCATGCTGCTGCTGCCGGGCTGGATTTCGAAGGGGAGCTCTCCTTGGTTGGAGAGTCGGAAAGGAGGTGGGGCCAGTCATCTCCATCCAACGTGAATGGAAACGTTATTGGCCTCACCTCGCCCTTCTTCTTCTTCTGCTCTATTTCGGCTCCAGCCTCTGCCCGGAGAGGGCCTTGTTCTGGGATCTTTGGGTCTTCAAGTCGGTCCGGTTCCGGGTCCGGCTCTTTCAATTTCGTCACAGGGGTGGCTCTGGCTCCGGCCTCTACCCGGTCTGGGTCAGCCTCCGACGTCACTCCTGGGACGGCGGGCTCGGTCTTTTCCGGGTCCGCGTCTTTTACATTCTCCACGAGGATGGCCCCTTCTGGGCCGGACGTATCCTCGGGGTTCGCCTCTCCTGACGCCGTGGGGTCGTTCTTTCTCACCCCAGGGGAGGGCGTGGCCTCAGTCCCTCCTGGACTAGCCATCACCTCTCCCCGACACTCTACGATCCTCAGGGCCTCAGGATCCACTGAGCTGTCCGACTCAGCGTCGGACATCCCCTTAACAGGGGACAACTACTACCTCCCCTTCTTTTTGTTTCAAAAGAAGGGTACTTCTCTAAACAGAGACCAAGATCTTACCTCCCCTTCTTTCAAAACAAAAAGAAGGGTACTTCCCTAATCAGGGACCAACAGTTACCTCCCCCTCCAATAAAGGAGGGGTACTTCCCTAATCAGGGACCAGCTCTTACCTCCCCTTCCCAAAAGGAAAGGGTACCTCCCTTAACAGGGACCCAGCTATTACCTTCCCTTAACAGGGACCAATGCTTTTCTCGCTTTTCTCAAAGGACAACCGAAAAAACAAACCGCTTGGAACAGCCTACGCATGCATTTCCAAGCCGCGAGAAACGGGAATTTCAATCAATATCGGCTCTATTTTTATACTTTTTTTCAACACATCACATTCTAACACAATGTAACATTCAAACACAAAAACTCATTTAGAAAAATACACGCCAATAGTTTTCAAGAACTTTTTAGCTAATAATCTTTTCTTTTCTATTTTAACAAACTTAGTAGTGCTTTTTCTTCTTTTTCTTGCAGCGTTATGTGCTTGAGATACATAAGTTGAATTGAGAGACAAGGAAATACTAAATTAGTACTTTGATAGTACACTTTGATCTTAGCCAAAAGGCCGAGAAGCGATCACGTCCAGGGGGGCCGACCCCTTTTCGGGCCCATTCGGTAGCGACGTCCGCGGACCCTTTTTCCTTTGTTTGTTGCGGCCCCGAAAGCGCCACAGGCGATATTCGCCGGCAACGGTTTCGCCCACGCCGACTCCAGAAGGCCCTGCCGTCTATTCGGGTCGGGTTCGCGGCGCTGGGCTCGGCTCCCTGCCCCTCGGTTCGCTGTTGGCTCCAGGGGTAGTTTTCGCCTGGCGCGCAGGGACGGCGTGACGTCACGCGCCCAGGGCGCCGGGCAGCAGCCTTAGCGACCAGAAAGCACCCAAGCTAGCCAGCGCACCGTGCAGTCGCTGCGCAGTCCAGCACAGAGTAAAAACCGTCCGTGGTGAAAGAAGGGCTGCCTGCCGAGTTGGGGCTTCCGACCCGGCGAGACGTGCGGCGGCCTCTCTGTTCTACTCGGCGCGATGCCCGCACACGACCGCTAGTGAACGGGCACCCTCTGACGCCTTCTTTTTTCTTGGAACGCGGACGCGGAGGGGTCGGCGGGCCGCTCTGGCGTCGGCTGGTGCCAAGTAGCGACCAGGCCGGACGAAGAGGCAAACCCGCCGCCGCGGTACGCCGGACGGGAGCCAAGTCGGAAAATGGGGGGGAAAGAAGAAGTGAGTGGACGAAAGGTGTTCTGACTTTGGTTTTGATTTTTTTGTCTTCCTCGCTTGCGCGGTGGAAAGACTGGGCTGCTTCCTGGAGGTAGTGCAATACCAGGCCAACCCGTGGCAAGGGCGGAGCAAGCCCCTGACTCCTCGCCGTGTTCCAAAAATCAGTTTAATATCGACGTCCCCATATCGGGGACGTATCAGATATTAAGCTGATAAGAACAGATACTACACTTTGATCTTAGCCAAAAGGCCGAGAAGCGATCACGTCCAGGGGGGCCGACCCCTTTTCGGGCCCATTCGGTAGCGACGTCCGCGGACCCTTTTTCCTTTGTTTGTTGCGGCTCCCGAAAGCGCCACAGGCGATATTCGCCGGCGAACGGTTTCGCCCACGCCGACTCCAGAAGAGCCCTGCCGTCTATTCGGGTCGGGTTCGCGGCGCTGGGCTCGGCTCCCTGCCCCTCGGTTCGCTGTTGGCTCCAGGGGTAGTTTTCGCCTGGCGCGCAGGGACGGCGTGACGTCACGCGCCCAGGGCGCCGGGCAGCAGCCTTAGCGACCAGAAAGCACCCAAGCTAGCCAGCGCACCGTGCAGTCGCTGCGCAGTCCAGCACAGAGTAAAAACCGTCCGTGGTGAAAGGAAGGGCTGCCTGCCGAGTTGGGGCTTCCGACCCGGCGAGACGTGCGGCGGCCTCTCTGTTCTACTCGGCGCGATGCCCGCACACGACCGCTAGTGAACGGGCACCCTCTGACGCCTTCTTTTTTCTTGGAACGCGGACGCGGAGGGGTCGGCGGGCCGCTCTGGCGTCGGCTGGTGCCAAGTAGCGACCAGGCCGGACGAAGAGGCAAACCGCCGCCGCGGTACGCCGGACGGGAGCCAAGTCGGAAAATGGGGGGGAAAGAAGAAGTGAGTGGACGAAAGGTGTTCTGACTTTGGTTTTGATTTTTTTGTCTTCCTCGCTTGCGCGGTGGAAAGACTGGGCTGCTTCCTGGAGGTAGTGCAATACCAGGCCAACCCGTGGCAAGGGCGGAGCAAGCCCCTGACTCCTCGCCGTGTTCCAAAAATCAGTTTAATATCGACGTCCCCATATCGGGGACGTATCAGATATTAAGCTGATAAGAACAGATACTACACTTTGATCTTAGCCAAAAGGCCGAGAAGCGATCACGTCCAGGGGGCCGACCCCTTTTCGGGCCCATTCGGTAGCGACGTCCGCGGACCCTTTTTCCTTTGTTTGTTGCGGCTCCCGAAAGCGCCACAGGCGATATTCGCCGGCGAACGGTTTCGCCCACGCCGACTCCAGAAGAGCCCTGCCGTCTATTCGGGTCGGGTTCGCGGCGCTGGGCTCGGCTCCCTGCCCCTCGGTTCGCTGTTGGCTCCAGGGGTAGTTTTCGCCTGGCGCGCAGGGACGGCGTGACGTCACGCGCCCAGGGCGCCGGGCAGCAGCCTTAGCGACCAGAAAGCACCCAAGCTAGCCAGCGCACCGTGCAGTCGCTGCGCAGTCCAGCACAGAGTAAAAACCGTCCGTGGTGAAAGAAGGGCTGCCTGCCGAGTTGGGGCTTCCGACCCGGCGAGACGTGCGGCGGCCTCTCTGTTCTACTCGGCGCGATGCCCGCACACGACCGCTAGTGAACGGGCACCCTCTGACGCCCTTCTTTTTTCTTGGAACGCGGACGCGGAGGGGTCGGCGGGCCGCTCTGGCGTCGGCTGGTGCCAAGTAGCGACCAGGCCGGACGAAGAGGCAAACCGCCGCCGCGGTACGCCGGACGGGAGCCAAGTCGGAAAATGGGGGGAAAGAAGAAGTGAGTGGACGAAAGGTGTTCTGACTTTGGTTTTGATTTTTTTTGTCTTCCTCGCTTGCGCGGTGGAAAGACTGGGCTGCTTCCTGGAGGTAGTGCAATACCAGGCCAACCCGTGGCAAGGGCGGAGCAAGCCCCTGACTCCTCGCCGTGTTCCAAAAATCAGTTTAATATCGACGTCCCCATATCGGGGACGTATCAGATATTAAGCTGATAAGAACAGATACTACACTTTGATCTTAGCCAAAAGGCCGAGAAGCGATCACGTCCAGGGGGCCGACCCCTTTTCGGGCCCATTCGGTAGCGACGTCCGCGGACCCTTTTTCCTTTGTTTGTTGCGGCTCCCGAAAGCGCCACAGGCGATATTCGCCGGCGAACGGTTTCGCCCACGCCGACTCCAGAAGAGCCCTGCCGTCTATTCGGGTCGGGTTCGCGGCGCTGGGCTCGGCTCCCTGCCCCTCGGTTCGCTGTTGGCTCCAGGGGTAGTTTTCGCCTGGCGCGCAGGGACGGCGTGACGTCACGCGCCCAGGGCGCCGGGCAGCAGCCTTAGCGACCAGAAAGCACCCAAGCTAGCCAGCGCACCGTGCAGTCGCTGCGCAGTCCAGCACAGAGTAAAAACCGTCCGTGGTGAAATGGAAGGGCTGCCTGCCGAGTTGGGGCTTCCGACCCGGCGAGACGTGCGGCGGCCTCTCTGTTCTACTCGGCGCGATGCCCGCACACGACCGCTAGTGAACGGCGGCACCCTCTGACGCCTTCTTTTTTCTTGGAACGCGGACGCGGAGGGGTCGGCGGGCCGCTCTGGCGTCGGCTGGTGCCAAGTAGCGACCAGGCCGGACGAAGAGGCAAACCGCCGCCGCGGTACGCCGGACGGGAGCCAAGTCGGAAAATGGGGGGGAAAGAAGAAGTGAGTGGACGAAAGGTGTTCTGACTTTGGTTTTGATTTTTTTTGTCTTCCTCGCTTGCGCGGTGGAAAGACTGGGCTGCTTCCTGGAGGTAGTGCAATACCAGGCCAACCCGTGGCAAGGGCGGAGCAAGCCCCTGACTCCTCGCCGTGTTCCAAAAATCAGTTTAATATCGACGTCCCCATATCGGGGACGTATCAGATATTAAGCTGATAAGAACAGATACTACACTTTGATCTTAGCCAAAAGGCCGAGAAGCGATCACGTCCAGGGGGGCCGACCCCTTTTCGGGCCCATTCGGTAGCGACGTCCGCGGACCCTTTTTCCTTTGTTTGTTGCGGCTCCCGAAAGCGCCACAGGCGATATTCGCCGGCGAACGGTTTCGCCCACGCCGACTCCAGAAGAGCCCTGCCGTCTATTCGGGTCGGGTTCGCGGCGCTGGGCTCGGCTCCCTGCCCCTCGGTTCGCTGTTGGCTCCAGGGGTAGTTTTCGCCTGGCGCGCAGGGACGGCGTGACGTCACGCGCCCAGGGCGCCGGGCAGCAGCCTTAGCGACCAGAAAGCACCCAAGCTAGCCAGCGCACCGTGCAGTCGCTGCGCAGTCCAGCACAGAGTAAAAACCGTCCGTGGTGAAATGGAGGCTGCCTGCCGAGTTGGGGCTTCCGACCCGGCGAGACGTGCGGCGGCCTCTCTGTTCTACTCGGCGCGATGCCCGCACACGACCGCTAGTGAACGGGGGCACCCTCTGACGCCTTCTTTTTTCTTGGAACGCGGACGCGGAGGGGTCGGCGGGCCGCTCTGGCGTCGGCTGGTGCCAAGTAGCGACCAGGCCGGACGAAGAGGCAAACCGGCCGCCGCGGTACGCCGGACGGGAGCCAAGTCGGAAAATGGGGGGAAAGAAGAAGTGAGTGGACGAAAGGTGTTCTGACTTTGGTTTTGATTTTTTTGTCTTCCTCGCTTGCGCGGTGGAAAGACTGGGCTGCTTCCTGGAGGTAGTGCAATACCAGGCCAACCCGTGGCAAGGGCGGAGCAAGCCCCTGACTCCTCGCCGTGTTCCAAAAATCAGTTTAATATCGACGTCCCCATATCGGGGACGTATCAGATATTAAGCTGATAAGAACAGATACTACACTTTGATCTTAGCCAAAAGGCCGAGAAGCGATCACGTCCAGGGGGGCCGACCCCTTTTCGGGCCCATTCGGTAGCGACGTCCGCGGACCCTTTTTCCTTTGTTTGTTGCGGCTCCCGAAAGCGCCACAGGCGATATTCGCCGGCGAACGGTTTCGCCCACGCCGACTCCAGAAGAGCCCTGCCGTCTATTCGGGTCGGGTTCGCGGCGCTGGGCTCGGCTCCCTGCCCCTCGGTTCGCTGTTGGCTCCAGGGGTAGTTTTCGCCTGGCGCGCAGGGACGGCGTGACGTCACGCGCCCAGGGCGCCGGGCAGCAGCCTTAGCGACCAGAAAGCACCCAAGCTAGCCAGCGCACCGTGCAGTCGCTGCGCAGTCCAGCACAGAGTAAAAACCGTCCGTGGTGAAATGGAAGGGCTGCCTGCCGAGTTGGGGCTTCCGACCCGGCGAGACGTGCGGCGGCCTCTCTGTTCTACTCGGCGCGATGCCCGCACACGACCGCTAGTGAACGGCGGCACCCTCTGACGCCTTCTTTTTTCTTGGAACGCGGACGCGGAGGGTCGGCGGGCCGCTCTGGCGTCGGCTGGTGCCAAGTAGCGACCAGGCCGGACGAAGAGGCAAACCGGCCGCCGCGGTACGCCGGACGGGAGCCAAGTCGGAAAATGGGGGGAAAGAAGAAGTGAGTGGACGAAAGGTGTTCTGACTTTGGTTTTGATTTTTTTGTCTTCCTCGCTTGCGCGGTGGAAAGACTGGGCTGCTTCCTGGAGGTAGTGCAATACCAGGCCAACCCGTGGCAAGGGCGGAGCAAGCCCCTGACTCCTCGCCGTGTTCCAAAAATCAGTTTAATATCGACGTCCCCATATCGGGGACGTATCAGATATTAAGCTGATAAGAACAGATACTACACTTTGATCTTAGCCAAAAGGCCGAGAAGCGATCACGTCCAGGGGGCCGACCCCT
This sequence comes from Doryteuthis pealeii, assembly GCA_023376005.1. Taxonomy (NCBI): domain Eukaryota; kingdom Metazoa; phylum Mollusca; class Cephalopoda; order Myopsida; family Loliginidae; genus Doryteuthis; species Doryteuthis pealeii. The sequence goes on along the minus strand of JALAJA010001706.1, from coordinate 12,112 downwards.
TTTCGGGCCCATTCGGTAGCGACGTCCGCGGACCCTTTTTCCTTTGTTTGTTGCGGCTCCCGAAAGCGCCACAGGCGATATTCGCCGGCGAACGGTTTCGCCCACGCCGACTCCAGAAGAGCCCTGCCGTCTATTCGGGTCGGGTTCGCGGCGCTGGGCTCGGCTCCCTGCCCCTCGGTTCGCTGTTGGCTCCAGGGGTAGTTTTCGCCTGGCGCGCAGGGACGGCGTGACGTCACGCGCCCAGGGCGCCGGGCAGCAGCCTTAGCGACCAGAAAGCACCCAAGCTAGCCAGCGCACCGTGCAGTCGCTGCGCAGTCCAGCACAGAGTAAAAACCGTCCGTGGTGAAATGGAAGGGCTGCCTGCCGAGTTGGGGCTTCCGACCCGGCGAGACGTGCGGCGGCCTCTCTGTTCTACTCGGCGCGATGCCCGCACACGACCGCTAGTGAACGGGCACCCTCTGACGCCTTCTTTTTTCTTGGAACGCGGACGCGGAGGGGTCGGCGGGCCGCTCTGGCGTCGGCTGGTGCCAAGTAGCGACCAGGCCGGACGAAGAGGCAAACCGCCGCCGCGGTACGCCGGACGGGAGCCAAGTCGGAAAATGGGGGGGAAAGAAGAAGTGAGTGGACGAAAGGTGTTCTGACTTTGGTTTTGATTTTTTTGTCTTCCTCGCTTGCGCGGTGGAAAGACTGGGCTGCTTCCTGGAGGTAGTGCAATACCAGGCCAACCCGTGGCAAGGGCGGAGCAAGCCCCTGACTCCTCGCCGTGTTCCAAAAATCAGTTTAATATCGACGTCCCCATATCGGGACGTATCAGATATTAAGCTGATAAGAACAGATACTACACTTTGATCTTAGCCAAAAGGCCGAGAAGCGATCACGTCCAGGGGGCCGACCCCTTTTCGGGCCCATTCGGTAGCGACGTCGCGGACCCTTTTTCCTTTGTTTGTTGCGGCTCCCGAAAGCGCCACAGGCGATATTCGCCGGCGAACGGTTTCGCCCACGCCGACTCCAGAAGAGCCCTGCCGTCTATTCGGGTCGGGTTCGCGGCGCTGGGCTCGGCTCCCTGCCCCTCGGTTCGCTGTTGGCTCCAGGGGTAGTTTTCGCCTGGCGCGCAGGGACGGCGTGACGTCACGCGCCCAGGGCGCCGGGCAGCAGCCTTAGCGACCAGAAAGCCCAAGCTAGCCAGCGCACCGTGCAGTCGCTGCGCAGTCCAGCACAGAGTAAAAACCGTCCGTGGTGAAAAGGGCTGCCGAGTTGGGGCTTCCGACCCGGCGAGACGTGCGGCGGCCTCTCTGTTCTACTCGGCGCGATGCCCGCACACGACCGCTAGTGAACGGGCACCCTCTGACGCCTTCTTCTTTTTTCTTGGAACGCGGACGCGGAGGGTCGGCGGGCCGCTCTGGCGTCGGCTGGTGCCAAGTAGCGACCAGGCCGGACGAAGAGGCAAACCCGCCGCCGCGGTACGCCGGACGGGAGCCAAGTCGGAAAATGGGGGGGAAAGAAGAAGTGAGTGGACGAAAGGTGTTCTGACTTTGGTTTTGATTTTTTTGTCTTCCTCGCTTGCGCGGTGGAAAGACTGGGCTGCTTCCTGGAGGTAGTGCAATACCAGGCCAACCCGTGGCAAGGGCGGAGCAAGCCCCTGACTCCTCGCCGTGTTCCAAAAATCAGTTTAATATCGACGTCCCCATATCGGGGACGTATCAGATATTAAGCTGATAAGAACAGATACTACACTTTGATCTTAGCCAAAAGGCCGAGAAGCGAGTTATTTGGCGGTGCCGACTGCATCTCTGCATCCGACCCCACGAAATAACAGCGCCTCACGACACTGTTTATTTTCGTGAAAGTCGGTACAGAGATACAATCGTACACGCCTGGGCACAATGCCCGAAGTTTTATTTGGGGGGAAAGGGGTACAAAAGTTGGTCTTGCCGGACATCTTGTAGATCTATCTTAGCTAGTCTTCATTCGCTGACCGATTCATGCCAATAAATACAGTCGTCCATCGCCTTTCGCTGCTGCTTCCACCAAAATTCCTCTGGCACTCTGTGAATGAAAACCTACTTAAACCCACATGGTATAAAAACAAAAAGAATTATTTACAACAATATAATAAACAAAAACATGAGTGATTTCACGTGGGAGTGGAAGGGGTAAAAAACACAAAATTCCCCAACAGAAAGCAAGAAACAAAACAAAAAATGGGCCGTTTTGGTTACCCCCTTTCCCTCATCTATAGTACTGGGACCGCCGACTGTCTTCCGGAAGGCCGAAAGCAAGCCGATCAGTTCCCCTAAGAAGGGAGTGGGTGTCCTTAATGTGGTCAGGATAAGAAATTGGGAGATATGATGATATCAGGTTTTTGGGATGGATCTTAAAAATTGTTGACTTTCCAGGAACAAAATACTATGTTTCAGGGAGGTGATAAGAAATTGATTGGGAGCGGGAGTCCTGGATATGTCCTAAGAGAAAAAACTGGGACATGTAAACATGCATACACCTAACTAAGAAGCCTAATAGATGTAAAAAGCCGGGCTTGGAGCTTTGCTTGACATTATTCCTGAGTAGGTCTAAGGGACGGGGTATCGATGCCGCTTACGGACCGTAGTGGCCATGAGAGCTAGGGAAAGTAGACTCTAGTCTTGCCCCCACTCTCGCACACAAGCTTGCTGCATTCACCCACCTTTTGCAGAATGTCATGAAAGGCATCTTCTTTTTGTCGCATCTAATCTTTATCCTAAGCTGATGCTTAAAATAAGAGATCAAATCCCGACAGGAAAAAAGCTTCTTCTCATGCAATCCCCTCAATCGCGTGACCCAAATCACCATTCGAGCCACGGCTAGCTCTGCGAAAAACACCCTTCGTTTTTCACCCGAAAACGGCGGACCGACATTGTCAACGACGTAACCGACGTCGAGTGGAACCAGCTGATCGGGTGCGATGCGAGCGGTGACCTCGTTCACGTAATTCCAAAGCGGACGGACCTTTGGGCAGTGAAAGAAGGCGTGCTCAGCCGTTTCTTCTTCACCACCACCGCATCGGTCGCAAAAGGGCATTGCTGCCATGTTCGCTTTGTAAAGCACGCTTGCGAGGGGCAACGCATTTCGGGCAAGTCGCCAGGTCAAGGAAAACTCAGAGTTATTGAGAAAGCCAGAACCTGGCGCCCACTTCCATTGGGAGCGGACCTCCCCCAACGACAAGTCGAACCGTTCTACAAGCGGATCCGAACCGGTACCCTCCACTATCGCCCTATACAGTGCCCTTCGAGGCCATGAAATGTCACTGGACATAGGGAGCTTGCGGAGTGCTTCACGACATTCGGCGAAAAACTGTGTTTCTCCGGGGGACCTACGGAGGGCCTCGGTCCCAGGGGACTGTCGTAAGTCTGGGAATGCGGCCCAGACTGTCGGCAGCCACACAGCTAATCGTGCCCAAGATCGATTCAGGAAAGACAGTCTTTCGGCGGCTCGGTGAGCCGTCAAGCTTGGCATTCCTAAACCTCCATTACAAGGTCGCTGGGAACAAACCTCCCTACGGACCATTGGCCGGCCCTTCTTCCACAGAAGTGAGAATAGGGACCGTTCGAGTGCCAATAACCGAGCCCGAGGGAGTGGAAGTACAGACAACCGGTAAAGGATCAGGGGGAAAATATAGGTGGCGCAAGCCTCCGCCCTGCCCTTTAAGGACAACCTCCTTCGGAGCCACACACGGACCAGCGCTCCTACCTTTGTCTGTACCTCCGACCAATTTTTATCTAACTGAAGGCCTGGCCCGAACCAGACCCCGAGGATCTTGATCGGACCATCCTTCCAGCTGAAGGGCCCTGGCAGAGGAACGCCACCTCTCCAAGCTCCCAACCGCAACCCTTCGCTCTTTTCGCAATTGATCTTTGCCCCAGTCAACAGCTCGTACCTTGTAAGCGCCTCTTTCACCGCAACTATGTCCTCGACCCTGGACACGAACACGGTGACGTCATCAGCGTACGCGGATACCTGGGCGCTAACGGGGCCCGGGACAACGATTCCGCGCAGGACCGGATTTGCCGACTCGTCTCTAAGCCTACGGAGCAGGGGCTCCAGAGCGAGGACATAGAGAAGAGGAGACAAGGGGCAACCCTGTCGGACCGAACGTTCGATCGAGAAGACTGACGAGCGCTTCCCATTCACCTGTACCACTGCCGTAGGGGATCGATACAGGATGCTAATCCATCTGCGGAATTCCGGTTTGAATCCGGCAGTCTCCAAAACAGTGGCCAGGAATCGATGGTCTACCCTGTCAAATGCCTTGGACTGATCTAAATTGATCAGCGCGGCCTTATCGTCGTCTTTTAACCCCTCTAGGATCGTACGGATCAAGTGCAAGTTGTCTTGGATCGATCTTCCCTTCACAGCGTAGTTCTGCTCCGGTCCGATCAGATCCCCAACGACAAGCTGCAAGCGATTCGCTAGGACCCGGGCCAAAATCTTTAACTCTGTGTTTAGCAGAGTTATGGGCCTGTAGTCGTCTAAACCCTCCCAAACATTCCTGCCACCTTTCTTCAGCAATGTGATCACACCCTTGGTTACGGCGTCGGGGATCCCTCCCCGCTCGAACCAATTGTTGAACACATCCGTCAGAATAGGGACAAAAATGTGCGACATCCTCAGGTACATTTCATAGGGCAAACCATCCAGTCCCGGCGCTTTGTTGAGGCCGACCTGCTTCAACGCGTCACGGACTTCGCAATCCGTTACTCTCCCCTCACAGCTAGCCGCTTCCGCCTCCTCCAGGCGGGGGAAGTCGGCCAAATAGCTGTGGAACTCCTGCACCGGGAGGTTCGGCAACCGGGCAAAGCGTGCCTGAAAATGAGCTCGAAAGGCTTCACGAATCTCACGAGTCGACCGAAGGCTGTGCCCGTCCGGGGTATTGACACTACCGATGTATCGATCGGCGAACCTTCGCAACTCTTCCTGACGCATCTCTGCGCCTAGTTTCACGGCTTCGTTGGACACTCTATTTAGCCTAGATCTAACTATAAATCCTTGATAACGCTCGCTATTCAAGCGCTCAAGGCCCCGTCTAGCTAGGTCTACGGCTAGGGGATCCCCCCCATCCACCGCCCGGGAAACACTTTCTCTAAGGGACTTCTCCTTCGCTGCCCTATCTGAGGCGAGCCGCTGGCAATACTTGATGGAGAAGTCCTTAATCCTACTCTTAAGGGTACCCCACCACTTATTCCCGATAACCGCCCCCACTAACGCCCGCTGAAGAAGTAATTCCAGCCGCTCACGGAAGTCCCGTATCCCCAGTAAGGAGGTATTGAACTTCCAGTAGGCGGCCAGTCTAGGCCTATCACTTAACTGAAGAGTGACAGTAAGCAATTTATGGTCACTCTTCACATAATCGTGGAACACGGGGCACCTAACAAAGTCAATGTCAGCTCTTCTAACTAACACCCTGTCCAGATAGGATCTATCTGAGGCAGGGGACGAACTACGAGCCCATGTCCACATCTCCACCCTGGGGGTGATCCAGGCGAAACCTGTCGACCAGATCGAAGTCGGCCATTAGATCGATCAGGCTGCTTTCACACCCCGCCAACCCACTAGCTCCCCTCCCCCGGTCTATCTTGGGATCAAGGATCGCGTTCCAATCACCCATTAGGACTAACCGTCCCGGATACGTTATATACGGTCCCAACTGCCGAAAAAAGGCCTTCCTCTCCGCAACGATATTGGGCGCATAAACCGCGACCACCCGGAACTTGTGGCTTCTCACCGCAACATCGGCCACGATCAGTCTGCCACCTGCACCAGCAAAAACAATGTCAGTCACCGCATTCAGGCTGCGTTTCACCAGCAGCGACACACCCCTGCTACTCGGGCCACCATATGCCGAATAAACCTCAAAGAGATTCTTCGGCACATAGTCGTCCAAGTCCGATTCGAAGTGCGTCTCCAAAAGCGCGGCAACATCCACTCCGAGGTGGTTGAATTCGGCAACCGCAAAATTAGCGCGTGTTGAGTCCTTCAACCCCCTCCCGTTCAAGCTGGCTAAAACAAGAGTCATCTTACCTGTCTTCACTCAGTGTCCACTACGGTCCGGAAGTCGTTCGATGTAAGCTCGCCGACGGCGTGACCCAAACTGCCTTTGCCGAGTTCAACGGATACTCGGTTCGTCCGGGTAATGCCTCCGACGTGCAGGGGATACAGCAACTTTAAAGCCCTGTATAGGGAGGGGTGAACAAAAATCGGGACCCTTCCCTGACAAAATGCCTTGAGTTTATCAAGGGAAGGGTGCTCCCTATCCGCCATCCGAATATCCGGGAAAGCCACCTCGGCCGCTCTCACCATTGCCCACACGCCTGTGGCACGGCCCTTCGCCTCCCGGATAAAGGTGGTCACTAAGGGAGCACCCTTAAAATTATTTGGTCGGTCTATGCGCTTCCCGTCCACTGCCTCCAGCTGCTCCAGAGGGCGAAGCGCCTTCCTCTGGACATGCGTCAACTCTTTCTGGGGTGACGCATGCCAGACCTCACAACAATTCTCTCCCTCCAGGAACAATAAGTTTTTGGTTCTTCTCCTTCTGGAGATTGTGGAGAGTCTTCGCTCTCTGGAGCCATTTTTTGTTTGGGTAGAGGAGGGTTTTTCCTCCTCACCTTCTTTTTTCTTTTCAGGAGTAGGGGTGTCTGCGTAACAGGGGCTGGAGATTGGGTCTTGGGGACTGGGCAGATTTTTGTATTTTTTGTTGTTGTGGTTGTGGTTGCGCTCTTGGCGCTTGTTTTTGTAGGGGAAAGGGGCTGGGACTCCTCTATACGGGTCTTTTTAACATCGGTGTTTTTGGACCCGATTTTCCTTTTCAAGGAGGGGGTCAGCGTCCTCCTTGATCTGCCTCCTCCTGGAATCTTAGGAGAGTCAGAAGTGGTCGTGATAGGGGTGTGCGAAATGTTCTTCCCCTTCTTCCCTATCACGAACCACCCCTCTCCTGTTGCTGCAGTTGCTGCCAGTGCCGCTGGTATCCCCACTGCTGCTGCTGGTTTTACCGCCGCTGCTGCTGCTGGTTTACCACTGCTGCTGTTGGTGCTCCGCTGCTGCTGCTGGTGCTCCCGCTGCTGCTGCTGCTTGAGCGAACGATTTCGGTCCGTCCGCTTTCCTCCTCCTCTCTGGGCAGTTTCTGGCCTGGTGTCCCGGCTGCTTACACTCCCAGCAGTGAGGCTTTCTACCCTCGACCACAACCGTAAGCTTTTGTGGGCCGTACTCCAGGTCGTCAGGAATTGCCTCGAAACCCTCCCTAGATAATTTCATCATGTACACATGATCAGGGAACTGGATTCCCGCCTTTCCATATACGGGGTTTGACGATTCCAGTTCCCCGTATGTGCACAGGGACTCTGCCACGTGTTTTGGTGACAGAGTTGGGGGGATTCCGAAGACGGTCACCTTCGTACGGCGACACCCAAGGTACTCCGGCTGCAGCCGAAGGTTCTTAAATATAACATCCTTGGATGCTCGCCTCACTGCATCTTCCACCGTGGGCATCAGCACCTCCCACGTGGCAAAACTTCTCTGGTAGATGTACTTTGCAGGGATCTTAGTTGCAATTAGTACATCTACCAGCTCCTCCCTTCGTATGCCCATCAACCTTCTTGTTGATGCGTTGCTGGTTACATACGAGAGGATGCGGCCATTTAGCTTTTCACAGGCCTCCGGGACAGGGATCAGCTTGTTTCCCTTTATGTAGTCACGGTAACATGTCTCCGGAGCCTGTGTCTTCGGTGTAGGTCTCCAAGCTGTTGCTGCCTCTGGGAGTGCAGCCGGGATTGTTTCTGCAGGGCCTTCAGGGCCTTCCGAGTTGGATGGAAGGCGTGGCCATTCACCTCCACCAAAGATGAATGGCATTGGGGTTTGGGCGGGCTGGTTTTGGGGGTATTCCCTTCCGGGACTGGTGGCGCACAACAACTTTCACTTGTCCCGACCATCGGTGGTACGGGACACGATTCCTTCTGGAGGTGTGTGGGGCTGGCCCCTTTTGGGCCGGACGTAGCCTCACCCACCTCCTTCGATTCCTCGGCCGACGGCTGGTCGAGGACATTCACATGGACAGGGCTGGCCCCTTCTGGCCGGGCGCACCCTCGTCCACCAAGACGGACGCCGTGGGACGACTGCCTGTCGCCCCAGGGGAGAGCCTGGCCTCAGTCGCTCCTGGACTAGCCAATGCCTCTCCCCGACACTCATTGGTTCCATCCGGTTGGATGGCTTCATCCGGATGGATGGTGACCGGCTCCTGCCCGTCTTCTTCGATGTGCTCGATGATGGTCAGCACATCGGACCCGTCAGACCCGCAGTCTGACGCGTCCATCCCCTAAACAGGGGCCGACTACTACCTCCCCTCTTTTTGTTTCGGTACTTCTCTAAACCCTCCCTTCTTTCAAAAAAGAAGGGTACTTCCCTAATCAGGACCAACAGTTACCCCCCTCCAATAAAGGAGGGGTACTTCCCTAATCAGGGACCAGCTGTTACCTCCCCTTCCCAAAGGAAAGGGTACCTCCCTTAACAGGGACCCAGCTATTACCTTCCCTTAACAGGGACCAATGCTTTTCTCGCTTTTCTCAAAGGACAACCGAAAAAACAAACCGCTTGGAACAGCCTACGCATGCATTTCCAAGCCGCGAGAAACGGGAATTTCAATCAATATCGGCTCTATTTTATACTTTTTTTCAACACATCACATTCTAACACAATGTAACATTCAAACACAAAACTCATTTAGAAAAATACACGCCAATAGTTTTCAAGAACTTTTTAGCTAATAATCTTTTCTTTTCTATTTTAACAAACTTAGTAGTGCTTTTTCTTCTTTTTCTTGCAGCGTTATGTGCTTGAGATACATAAGTTGAATTGAGAGACAAGGAAATACTAAATTAGTACTTTGATACTACACTTTGATCTTAGCCAAAAGGCCGAGAAGCGATCACGTCCAGGGGGGCCGACCCCTTTTCGGGCCCATTCGGTAGCGACGTCCGCGGACCCTTTTTCCTTTGTTTGTTGCGGCTCCCGAAAGCGCCACAGGCGATATTCGCCGGCGAACGGTTTCGCCCACGCCGACTCCAGAAGAGCCCTGCCGTCTATTCGGGTCGGGTTCGCGGCGCTGGGCTCGGCTCCCTGCCCCTCGGTTCGCTGTTGGCTCCAGGGGTAGTTTTCGCCTGGCGCGCAGGGACGGCGTGACGTCACGCGCCCAGGGCGCCGGGCAGCAGCCTTAGCGACCAGAAAGCCCCCAAGCTAGCCAGCGCACCGTGCAGTCGCTGCGCAGTCCAGCACAGAGTAAAAACCGTCCGTGGTGAAAGGAGGGCTGCCGAGTTGGGGCTTCCGACCCGGCGAGACGTGCGGCGGCCTCTCTGTTCTACTCGGCGCGATGCCGCACACGACCGCTAGTGAACGGGCACCCTCTGACGCCTTCTTTTTTTTTTTTTCTTGGAACGCGGACGCGGAGGGGTCGGCGGGCCGCTCTGGCGTCGGCTGGTGCCAAGTAGCGACCAGGCCGGACGAAGAGGCAAACCGCCGCCGCGGTACGCCGGACGGGAGCCAAGTCGGAAAATGGGGGGAAAGAAGAAGTGAGTGGACGAAAGGTGTTCTGACTTTGGTTTTGATTTTTTTGTCTTCCTCGCTTGCGCGGTGGAAAGACTGGGCTGCTTCCTGGAGGTAGTGCAATACCAGGCCAACCCGTGGCAAGGGCGGAGCAAGCCCCTGACTCCTCGCCGTGTTCCAAAAATCAGTTTAATATCGACGTCCCCATATCGGGGACGTATCAGATATTAAGCTGATAAGAACAGATACTACACTTTGATCTTAGCCAAAAGGCCGAGAAGCGATCACGTCCAGGGGGGCCGACCCCTTTTCGGGCCCATTCGGTAGCGACGTCCGCGGACCCTTTTTCCTTTGTTTGTTGCGGCTCCCGAAAGCGCCACAGGCGATATTCGCCGGCGAACGGTTTCGCCCACGCCGACTCCAGAAGAGCCCTGCCGTCTATTCGGGTCGGGTTCGCGGCGCTGGGCTCGGCTCCCTGCCCCTCGGTTCGCTGTTGGCTCCAGGGGTAGTTTTCGCCTGGCGCGCAGGGACGGCGTGACGTCACGCGCCCAGGGCGCCGGGCAGCAGCCTTAGCGACCAGAAAGCCCCCCAAGCTAGCCAGCGCACCGTGCAGTCGCTGCGCAGTCCAGCACAGAGTAAAAACCGTCCGTGGTGAAAGGGAGGGGCTGCCGAGTTGGGGCTTCCGACCCGGCGAGACGTGCGGCGGCCTCTCTGTTCTACTCGGCGCGATGCCCGCACACGACCGCTAGTGAACGGGCACCCTCTGACGCCTTCTTTTTCTTTTTTTTTTTTTTCTTGGAACGCGGACGCGGAGGGTCGGCGGGCCGCTCTGGCGTCGGCTGGTGCCAAGTAGCGACCAGGCCGGACGAAGAGGCAAACCCGCCGCCGCGGTACGCCGGACGGGAGCCAAGTCGGAAAATGGCGGGGGAAAGAAGAAGTGAGTGGACGAAAGGTGTTCTGACTTTGGTTTTGATTTTTTTGTCTTCCTCGCTTGCGCGGTGGAAAGACTGGGCTGCTTCCTGGAGGTAGTGCAATACCAGGCCAACCCGTGGCAAGGGCGGAGCAAGCCCTGACTCCTCGCCGTGTTCCAAAAATCAGTTTAATATCGACGTCCCCATATCGGGACGTATCAGATATTAAGCTGATAAGAACAGATACTACACTTTGATCTTAGCCAAAAGGCCGAGAAGCGATCACGTCCAGGGGGGCCGACCCCTTTTCGGGCCCATTCGGTAGCGACGTCCGCGGACCCTTTTTCCTTTGTTTGTTGCGGCTCCCGAAAGCGCCACAGGCGATATTCGCCGGCGAACGGTTTCGCCCACGCCGACTCCAGAAGAGCCCTGCCGTCTATTCGGGTCGGGTTCGCGGCGCTGGGCTCGGCTCCCTGCCCCTCGGTTCGCTGTTGGCTCCAGGGGTAGTTTTCGCCTGGCGCGCAGGGACGGCGTGACGTCACGCGCCCAGGGCGCCGGGCAGCAGCCTTAGCGACCAGAAAGCCCCCAAGCTAGCCAGCGCACCGTGCAGTCGCTGCGCAGTCCAGCACAGAGTAAAAACCGTCCGTGGTGAAAGGAGGGCTGCCGAGTTGGGGCTTCCGACCCGGCGAGACGTGCGGCGGCCTCTCTGTTCTACTCGGCGCGATGCCCGCACACGACCGCTAGTGAACGGGCACCCTCTGACGCCTTCTTTTTCTTTTTTTTTTTTTTCTTGGAACGCGGACGCGGAGGGGTCGGCGGGCCGCTCTGGCGTCGGCTGGTGCCAAGTAGCGACCAGGCCGGACGAAGAGGCAAACCCGCCGCCGCGGTACGCCGGACGGAGCCAAGTCGGAAAATGGCGGGGAAAGAAGAAGTGAGTGGACGAAAGGTGTTCTGACTTTGGTTTTGATTTTTTTGTCTTCCTCGCTTGCGCGGTGGAAAGACTGGGCTGCTTCCTGGAGGTAGTGCAATACCAGGCCAACCCGTGGCAAGGGCGGAGCAAGCCCCTGACTCCTCGCCGTGTTCCAAAAATCAGTTTAATATCGACGTCCCCATATCGGGGACGTATCAGATATTAAGCTGATAAGAACAGATACTACACTTTGATCTTAGCCAAAAGGCCGAGAAGCGATCACGTCCAGGGGGGCCGACCCCTTTTCGGGCCCATTCGGTAGCGACGTCCGCGGACCCTTTTTCCTTTGTTTGTTGCGGCTCCCGAAAGCGCCACAGGCGATATTCGCCGGCGAACGGTTTCGCCCACGCCGACTCCAGAAGAGCCCTGCCGTCTATTCGGGTCGGGTTCGCGGCGCTGGGCTCGGCTCCCTGCCCCTCGGTTCGCTGTTGGCTCCAGGGGTAGTTTTCGCCTGGCGCGCAGGGACGGCGTGACGTCACGCGCCCAGGGCGCCGGGCAGCAGCCTTAGCGACCAGAAAGCCCCCAAGCTAGCCAGCGCACCGTGCAGTCGCTGCGCAGTCCAGCACAGAGTAAAAACCGTCCGTGGTGAAAGGGAGGGCTGCCGAGTTGGGGCTTCCGACCCGGCGAGACGTGCGGCGGCTCTCTGTTCTACTCGGCGCGATGCCCA
>JALAJA010001705.1:0-25231 GCA_023376005.1 Doryteuthis pealeii | reverse complement strand
TTTTTTAGTCTGATCATAAACCGGGTACTTTTGCTAGTATATATATATATATATATATATATATATATATATACACACATTCTGTATATATAATTACGTTTATCCATGCCTGGAGGGAATTTAAGCCAAGCACAACACAAAGTTAAAACATGCGGTAGACAACAACTACTACTGTGTACTAAGAGAGACAGTGGGTGAAGTAGTGGTAGCCACTGTCACAGACCCTCTTTCTGTCCTTTTCTCTTTCTTTCTCTTTTGGCTGTCTAAGGGAAAAGGGTTAAAAATCAGCCCACTAGAATAACCGGAAGTGATGGACAATAAAGCAGGAATTTTTGAAATTGAGACAGTTGGTTTTCTGGTGCCCACAGTTGAGAAGGAGTGGTAGCTACTGTCATAGTCCTTCTCACTCTCCAATTGACTAACAGAATGTGAATTTTACTTCAAGCATAAGGTTGCAAGGAAAAAAACAAACACAGGTTAATGTTCAATATAGTGTATTAAATATAATGAATTTAATTTGTACAGCCAATTGATGAGGTTAGTGCAGATCTAAGTTGTCGGTCATTGAGTGTAGAGTCTCAGCATGTGTTGTATGGTTGCAAGAAAAATAAACACACAGAGGTTTAACATTCAATATATTCTATAAAATGTAATGAATTTAATTTGTACAACCAATTAATGTTGAATATATTGTATTAAAGATGTTTAGAGATGATGAGTGTCATTTCGGGGAGAGAGAAGAAGGTCGAAAGACGACGGTGGATGTAGTGTAGTGTAAAGTGCAAAAAGAAAAGATTAAGATGAAAAAGTCAAAATAGAAATGAGAGATCCAGATAATTGATTGATTTCACCAAAATGTTTGCTCATCAAATTATTTATTAAAATAGAAATTTTTAATAATAATCAAATTTCAAACAATGAAAAAAAAGCAGCACATAAAAAAAAACAACTGAGGTGGTCACTACTAGAATATGCTTAGTCCTAAATAGTGATAATTCTCAACAAATTAATACAACAACCAATATTATGTTTTTTTGTTTTGTTTTGTTTTATCAGACATGTCAGGAGGATGAACAAAAGGCCGCATCCCCAAAGACCTACTGTATGGTGAACTAGTGGAAGGCACCCGACCGGCAGGGAGACCACGCCTACGCTTCAAAGATGTCTGCAAGAGAGACCTGAAGACATGCCCATCGACATAGACACGTGGGAGGCTTGTGCAGAAGACCGTGCAACCTGGCGCCTCCTCGTCAAACAAGGAACAAAAAGAAGTGAAGAAGAGAGGAAAAAAACGCTGCCACAGAAAAGAGAGCTAAAAGAAAGGAGAAACAGCAGCACCCCCCAACACCTACAGAAAGCATCACCTTTTGTTTGCAGCCACTGCACCAGAGACTGTCATTCGAGGACCAGTCTGTTCAACCTCTCACGTGGCTGTAAGTGAGTGAAAAAAAAAACAACAAAACAAAAAAATAGACAGAAGGTTGCCAACAACAAATAGTGATAATTCTCTACAAATTAATACAACCAATATTATGTTTTATTGTTTTGTTTTATGTGACATTGTTTATATATATATATTGGGGGGGGGGAGAAATATGTGCTTAAGTCATACCTAATTTGAAAAATTAATTAGTTGATAATAGTCCAAATTAGGTATGACTTCAATTAAGCACATATTCTCATAAAATTGTCAGCTATCACCATCTCAAACAAACTGTTGTTACTCTTACTATTCATAATATATATATATATATATATATGTGTATATATAAACACAAGCTTTCATCTTTTATCATGCTTTGTCTTCTACAAGTTTCAAAAGTAAATACATTTTATTTTTATGCAATATGTGAAAATAACCATTGACTTCTTCTTCAGATAAGTTGTAATCCACTGCAGGGTTCTCCAGTATGTCTGACTTCTTCTTCTTCATATAAGAACTATCCATTTCCTATCTCCGCAAAAGGATCCATTCAGGATTTGACATGCCACCTCCTCTTTTCCTATTTTTTGTCTAAATTTAACCAAAGTAAAATTGTGCTCAAATATGAAAAGGGAAAGAAATTGTTGTAATCCTTTGCAGGATTCTCCAGTGTGTCTCCACTGAAGATTTCTGTGAGGTTTGTGGTTGAGGTCTGTTGGGATGGGCATTTATTATTCCCAGTGATTTATCCATGGAGATCTGATGTACTGCCCATATTTAATATTGTGGCTCAATATGCATAGTTAATTTGATAATGCAAGAACAACCCTCTCTTCATGGTATGTATATCCTGTTCATAGACTAATATCAGTAGGTAACCTTAAACAGGTTAGCCTTTTCTTAGTTTTGGTATCAAAATGATTGATGTAGCAATGTGGCCAGTCATAATATCAAAACCATAGGAAATAACTGCAAGCTGATTGATGGTAGTTATTTTGTTTTTAGGTGTTAGTTCTGATTAGAGGATCTTTTATGGTGGTTGATGTATTATCTGCCCTTTCTCTCATTTGTCCCATGAGTAAAACCAAAGAGCTGTAAACAAAGGAAACATCAGATAGAAGAAGAAAAAAAAGGCAACTAAGTAAATATAAAGTTAATCCCAAAAGTAAGGTCTCTAAAGTGCTGAGGACACACGGAAACAGTTTGGCAACACTGTTGTGTATGTTGTGCATGGCACCTGCCCCTGTTCACGACTCGTTGCCATGCTCAATTTTGACTCGGCAGTTGTTTCTGATGGACCTAATAATTGACGCTATCTCCAAGTGTGAAATTCATGCAGTTATTCGGTTTTTGAATGCAAAATTAATGGTCATTTAATATTGTGGCTTGATATGGATAGTTGATTTAATAATGCAAGAACCACCCTCTCTTTGTAGTATGTATACCCTGTTCATCCACTAATATCAGTAGGTAACCTGTTTAACGGCTTTTTTTGTCTCTGTTGTTATCATTAGCGACAGCGTTTGTGAAATATTTATAATAACGGAGAATTCCAATGTCTGCGTTCAATCCCTTCACGTGTGTTTGTAATTTTAAAATCCATTTAGTTTCTGATTGTTTTCTAGATTGCGTTGTTGGAAATGCATGTTCTATTAAAATGCATTTGAGGTGTGTAAGGTTGTGTGATAAGGTGTTAAAATGAAGTGCTATTGTACTATGCGGGGATTTGAGATTTATAGTGGATTTGTGGTTATTTAGTCTTAGTCTAAAAGATGTTGATGTTTCTCCCACATATCCGCTATTTCTGCATTGTGTGCAGTATATATATATATTCTTAGTTTTGGTATCAACTTGATTGATGTTTTCTTTTTAATATGTGTTTGCGATTTCAAATTTTGTTGAAAATTTTGAACCACATACTTTGCAAGACAATATTTTCCCTCTAGTGTGGATTTGTAGGTGTTTTTTTCAAATGAGAATTGTTTGAAAATTTTGATCCACAGACATCACAAGAAAATGGTTTGTTTTCTATTCTTCTTACTTTTTTTTTGTTTGTTTTATTTTCTTTTTAGCATGTGTGCGCATGTGTATTTTCAAATTGTAACTCTGTGAAAATGCTGATCCATATTTAATATTGTGGCTCAATATGGATAATTGTATCCTAATGGTCTTTTTAGGATGGAGCATGTTCCTTTGATAGCTGCTATTTGTATTTCATAGCAGCTTGGCTTCCCTGGTATTGTTTCAAGGTGTTTCTTCAAGTTTTGCTTCACCAACCCAGTTGCCCCTATCACAGCGGGTATGATATTTATTTATTTCAATGACCAGGTTGTTTTTAGGTCATTCTTGAGGTCTTGATATTTGTGATCTTTTCTCGCTCAGCTCTATTGAGGTTATAATCATTTGGGACAGCTACATCAATAATGAGAGCAGTTTTTTTATGTTTATCCCAGATGACAATAGTGTGTTTGCATGTGGGATTTCAAATGGTAACTCCGTGAAAAAGCTGATCCACATACTTCACAAGAAAAAGGTTTTTCTCCAGTGTGGGATCGGATGTGCCTTTTCAATACACCACTGTTAGAAAATGCTGATCCACAAACTTCACAGGAAAATGGTTTCTCTCCAGTGTGTGTGCGCATGTGCCTTTTCAAACCGCCATTGGTAGAAAATGCTGATCCACATACTTCACAGGAAAATGGTTTCTCTCCAGTGTGTGTGCGCATATGCGTTTGCAAATGGGAATTCTGTGAAAATGCTGATCCACATACTTCACAAGAAAATGGTTTTTCTCCAGTGTGTGTTCGCATGTGGTTTTTCAAATTACAACTCTGTAAAAATGCTGATCCACAGACTTCACAAGAATATGTCTTCTCTCCAGTGTGTGATCGCATGTGGATATTCAAACTGGAACTCTGTGAAAATCCTGATCCACAGACATCACAAGAATATGGTTTCTCTCCAGTGTGTGTTCGCATGTGTGTTTTCAAAGTCGAACTCTTTGAAAATGCTAATCCACAGACATCACAAGAAAATAGTTTCTCTCCAGTGTGTGTTTGCATGTATTTTTACATTGGAATAGTTTGAAAATGCTGAGCTACAGACTTCACATGAAAATGGATTCTCTCCAGTGTGTGTTCGCATGTGTGTTTTCAACTTGGAATTGTAAGAAAATGCTGACCCACAGACTTCACAAGAAAATGGTTTCTCTCCAGTGTGTTTTAGCATATTGATTTTCAAATCATAATTCATAGAAATTATTTTGATATCAAGGCGATTACAGTATTTGCATATGTATTTGAATATGTCTTATTAGATTTCTTAGATCTTCTTCCCCAACTTAGGAATTATCTGCAAAAGAATAAAAATTCAATCATCATAAAAAAATAAATTGATAGGGTAGGGTATAATTAGTTTATATTTCAATTAACTGCAATTTATTATACACAATTTTTCCTAAGTCATAAATAAAACTGTTATTCTACTCTACAACAAATAAATATATTTAATTGAATCTATCTATGAACATGCTAGGACATAGCTATAAGTCACATTTTTTATAATATACTATATGCTGTGAATGATTTGCATATTGGTTTTACCAAAACCAAATCTGATGAATAAGCAATCCTATGTATGATTTTATATATTAATCAATTAAAATAAAATTAAAATAATTGTAATCTTTTTATATGCATTCTCATATAGTTTTGTGAGTCTAATATCAAAAACATTGCTAGAAAACTTTTGTTAGGAAAGAACTGGAATAAAAAGATTACAATTATTTTTAATTTTATTTTAATTGATTAATATATAAAATCATACATAGGATTGCTTATTCATCAGATTTGGTTTTGGTAAAACCAATATGCAAATCATTCACAGCATATATAGTATATTATAAAAAATGTGACTTATAGCTATGTCCTAGCATGTTCATAGATAGATTCAATTAAATATATTTATTTGTTGTAGAGTAGAATAACAGTTTTATTTATGACTTAGGAAAAATTGTGTATAATAAATTGCAGTTAATTGAAATATAAACTAATTATACCCTACCCTATCAATTTATTTTTTTATGATGATTGAATTTTTATTCTTTTGCAGATAATTCCTAAGTTGGGGAAGAAGATCTAAGAAATCTAATAAGACATATTCAAATACATATGCAAATACTGTAATCGCCTTGATATCAAAATAATTTCTATGAATTATGATTTGAAAATCAATATGCTAAAACACACTGGAGAGAAACCATTTTCTTGTGAAGTCTGTGGGTCAGCATTTTCTTACAATTCCAAGTTGAAAACACACATGCGAACACACACTGGAGAGAATCCATTTTCATGTGAAGTCTGTAGCTCAGCATTTTCAAACTATTCCAATGTAAAAATACACATGCAAACACACACTGGAGAGAAACTATTTTCTTGTGATGTCTGTGGATTAGCATTTTCAAAGAGTTCGACTTTGAAAACACACATGCGAACACACACTGGAGAGAAACCATATTCTTGTGATGTCTGTGGATCAGGATTTTCACAGAGTTCCAGTTTGAATATCCACATGCGATCACACACTGGAGAGAAGACATATTCTTGTGAAGTCTGTGGATCAGCATTTTTACAGAGTTGTAATTTGAAAAACCACATGCGAACACACACTGGAGAAAAACCATTTTCTTGTGAAGTATGTGGATCAGCATTTTCACAGAATTCCCATTTGCAAACGCATATGCGCACACACACTGGAGAGAAACCATTTTCCTGTGAAGTATGTGGATCAGCATTTTCTACCAATGGCGGTTTGAAAAGGCACATGCGCACACACACTGGAGAGAAACCATTTTCCTGTGAAGTTTGTGGATCAGCATTTTCTAACAGTGGTGTATTGAAAAGGCACATCCGATCCCACACTGGAGAAAAACCTTTTTCTTGTGAAGTATGTGGATCAGCTTTTTCACGGAGTTACCATTTGAAATCCCACATGCAAACACACTATTGTCATCTGGGATAAACATAAAAAAAACTGCTCTCATTATTGATGTAGCTGTCCCAAATGATTATAACCTCAATAGAGCTGAGCGAGAAAAGATCACAAAATATCAAGACCTCAAGAATGACCTAAAAACAACCTGGTCATTGAAATAAATAAATATCATACCCGCTGTGATAGGGGCAACTGGGTTGGTGAAGCAAAACTTGAAGAAACACCTTGAAACAATACCAGGGAAGCCAAGCTGCTATGAAATACAAATAGCAGCTATCAAAGGAACATGCTCCATCCTAAAAAGACCATTAGGATACAATTATCCATATTGAGCCACAATATTAAATATGGATCAGCATTTTCACAGAGTTACAATTTGAAAATACACATGCGCACACATGCTAAAAAGAAAATAAAACAAACAAAAAAAAAGTAAGAAGAATAGAAAACAAACCATTTTCTTGTGATGTCTGTGGATCAAAATTTTCAAACAATTCTCATTTGAAAAAACACCTACAAATCCACACTAGAGGGAAAATATTGTCTTGCAAAGTATGTGGTTCAAAATTTTCAACAAAATTTGAAATCGCAAACACATATTAAAAAGAAAACATCAATCAAGTTGATACCAAAACTAAGAATATATATATATACTGCACACAATGCAGAAATAGCGGATATGTGGGAGAAACATCAACATCTTTTAGACTAAGACTAAATAACCACAAATCCACTATAAATCTCAAATCCCCGCATAGTACAATAGCACTTCATTTTAACACCTTATCACACAACCTTACACACCTCAAATGCATTTTAATAGAACATGCATTTCCAACAACGCAATCTAGAAAACAATCAGAAACTAAATGGATTTTAAAATTACAAACACACGTGAAGGGATTGAACGCAGACATTGGAATTCTCCGTTATTATAAATATTTCACAAACGCTGTCGCTAATGATAACAACAGAGACAAAAAAGCCGTTAAACAGGTTACCTACTGATATTAGTGGATGAACAGGGTATACATACTACAAAGAGAGGGTGGTTCTTGCATTATTAAATCAACTATCCATATCAAGCCACAATATTAAATGACCATTAATTTTGCATTCAAAAACCGAATAACTGCATGAATTTCACACTTGGAGATAGCGTCAATTATTAGGTCCATCAGAAACAACTGCCGAGTCAAAATTGAGCATGGCAACGAGTCGTGAACAGGGGCAGGTGCCATGCACAACATACACAACAGTGTTGCCAAACTGTTTCCGTGTGTCCTCAGCACTTTAGAGACCTTACTTTTGGGATTAACTTTATATTTACTTAGTTGCCTTTTTTTTTCTTCTTCTATCTGATGTTTCCTTTGTTTACAGCTCTTTGGTTTTACTCATGGGGACAAATGAGAGAAAGGGCAGATAATACATCAACCACCATAAAAGATCCTCTAATCAGAACTAACACCTAAAAACAAAATAACTACCATCAATCAGCTTGCAGTTATTTCCTATGGTTTTGATATTATTGACTGGCCACATTGCTACATCAATCATTTTGATACCAAAACTAAGAAAAGGCTAACCTGTTTAAGGTTACCTACTGATATTAGTCTATGAACAGGATATACATACCATGAAGAGAGGGTTGTTCTTGCATTATCAAATTAACTATGCATATTGAGCCACAATATTAAATATGGGGCAGTACATCAAGATCTCCATGGATAAATCACTGGGAATAATAAATGCCCATCCCAACAGACCTCAACCACAAACCTCACAGAAATCTTCAGTGGAGACACACTGGAGAATCCTGCAAAGGATTACAACAATTTCTTTCCCTTTTCATATTTGAGCACAATTTTACTTTGGTTAAATTTAGACAAAAAATAGGAAAAGAGGAGGTGGCATGTCAAATCCTGAATGGATCCTTTTGCGGAGATAGGAAATGGATAGTTTCTTATATGAAGAAGAAGAAGTCAGACATACTGGAGAACCCTGCAGTGGATTACAACTTATCTGAAGAAGAAGTCAATGGTTTATTTTCACATATTGCATAAAAATAAAATGTATTTACTTTTGAAACTTGTAGAAGACAAAGCATGATAAAAGATGAAAGCTTGTGTTTATATATACACATATATATATATATATATATATATACATATATATATGAGAGTAAACAAACAGTTTGTTTGAGATGGTGATAGCTGACAATTTTTATGAGAATATGTGCTTAATTGAAGTCATACCTAATTTGGACTATTATCAACTAATTAATTTTCAAATTAGGTATGACTTAAGCACATATTCTCCCCCCCCAATATATATATATAAACAATGTCACATAAAACAAAACAATAAAACATAATATTGGTTGTATTAATTTGTAGAGAATTATCACTATTTGTTGTTGGCAACCTTCTGTCTATTTTTTTGTTTTGTTGTTTTTTTTCACTCACTTACAGCCACGTGAGAGGTTGAACAGACTGGTCCTCGAATGACAGTCTCTGGTGCAGTGGCTGCAAACAAAAGGTGATGCTTTCTGTAGGTGTTGGGGGGTGCTGCTGTTTCTCCTTTCTTTTAGCTCTCTTTTCTGTGGCAGCGTTTTTTCCTCTCTTCTTCACTTCTTTTTGTTCCTTGTTTGACGAGGAGGCGCCAGGTTGCACGGTCTTCTGCACAAGCCTCCCACGTGTCTATGTCGATGGGGCATGTCTTCAGGTCTCTCTTGCAGACATCTTTGAAGCGTAGGCGTGGTCTCCCTGCCGGTCGGGTGCCTTCCACTAGTTCACCATACAGTAGGTCTTTGGGGATGCGGCCTTTGTTCATCCTCCTGACATGTCTGATAAAACAAAACAAAACAAAAAAACATAATATTGGTTGTTGTATTAATTTGTTGAGAATTATCACTATTTAGGACTAAGCATATTCTAGTAGTGACCACCTCAGTTGTTTTTTTTTATGTGCTGCTTTTTTTTCATTGTTTGAAATTTGATTATTATTAAAAATTTCTATTTTAATAAATAATTTGATGAGCAAACATTTTGGTGAAATCAATCAATTATCTGGATCTCTCATTTCTTTTGACTTTTTCATCTTAATCTTTTCTTTTTGCACTTTACACTACACTACATCCACCGTCGTCTTTCGACCTTCTTCTCTCTCCCGAAATGACACTCATCATCTCTAAACATCTTTAATACAATATATTCAACATTAATTGGTTGTACAAATTAAATTCATTACATTTTATAGAATATATTGAATGTTAAACCTCTGTGTGTTTATTTTTCTTGCAACCATACAACACATGCTGAGACTCTACACTCAATGACCGACAACTTAGATCTGCACTAACCTCATCAATTGGCTGTACAAATTAAATTCATTATATTTAATACACTATATTGAACATTAACCTGTGTTTGTTTTTTTCCTTGCAACCTTATGCTTGAAGTAAAATTCACATTCTGTTAGTCAATTGGAGAGTGAGAAGGACTATGACAGTAGCTACCACTCCTTCTCAACTGTGGGCACCAGAAAACCAACTGTCTCAATTTCAAAAATTCCTGCTTTATTGTCCATCACTTCCGGTTATTCTAGTGGGCTGATTTTTAACCCTTTTCCCTTAGACAGCCAAAAGAGAAAGAAAGAGAAAAGGACAGAAACAACCCACTGTCTCTCTTAGTACACAGTAGTAGTTGTTGTCTACCGCTTTAACTTTGTGTTGTGCTTGGCTTAAATTCCTCCAGGCATGGATAAACGTAATTATAATACAGAATGTGTGTATATATATATATATATATATATATATATATATACTAGCAAAAGTACCCGGTTTATGATCAGACTAAAAAAATTTTAAGAACACAAGGGAGTGAGTAGGTAAGAGAGATAATAAGAGGAAAATAATTTATAGAATTAGAAACATCACTGAGAATTTGTACAATATTTATTTTTGTATTTTTTTCTTTACATTTAAAATTAAATCTAAAATTTAAAAAAAAAGTTAATTATTTGTGTCAATATTTATTTAACTCTATTGCTGAAGCTGTAGAATACACTGACGGCACCTCTGCTGTTTAGTAATTTTCTGTTCATTAGTGTATTTAATCTTTTTGTTATTGTTTTATAAGAAGAAACTGTGATAAGTGTTTTAAGATCTTAAAGCAAACATTTGCTTGTGTTTATTTAGTACGTGATTTACTTCACACAAAGTGCCCGTTTTCGTCAAATTTTTGGCAGAATTTAATGTCTAAAATGTATAAAAAAAATTAATTACATATTTAATAATATTTTGCTTCTTTATTTTACTGACACTCATTATGTTAGTACTTTTCGACTAAAGCAAGAAATCGACTGGATTAATTTTAATTCGTTTTTAAAGTGAAAATTGGTGCTTGAATTGTTGATGCCTAATAAAAATACATATGAGTAAAATAAAATCATTTTCCTAAAATCATGTGCTAAAATTATATGCTTAGAATAACATTATTTTAGAAATAAAAAAAAACATCTTTCTTTTTTATACAATAAGGTTTCTGTTTTAACGGTCAGTTCAAAACATGTCCTGACGATGTTTAGGTAGAAAGTGTCTATTAACGGTAGTTTTCTTTATTTTAATTTTTTCTTTTTCTTTACAGTAAGAGTTTTGGCAAGGCCTACAGATGACGTTGAACTGAGGTGTTTCTCTTGACACCAGTTCAAAGGTGTCGATGGGGGCTGGGGGTGGAAGAGTCTGTTAACAGTCGTTTTTGATTTTTCTGTCTTGAAAATTAAAAACTCAATTTGTGTCGACGTTAATGGAATGGGGCTGAAAGTATTTTTTCATTTTTCAATTATTGAATTTTATCACTTAATTAGTAAAAATCAAAACCAAATTTTGTGTGTTTCTTAGTTATAAGCATATTAATCTGTATGCAAGATTTCGAATCTGAGTGACATTTCTTTTCTGAGTTATAAGTTGACACATATATAGCAAACTTTATATATATATATATATATATATATATAATAATATATATATATATATATATATAAGGATGTTCAAAGTTAGAGTTAAAGGAAGATAAATCTGCATACCAAGAGGGGATATCTCATTATTTTTACTTCGTCTGCTAAGTTAAAATTTATGGGAACCTGCAAGTGCTAATTTTTCTATCTTGTATGTTTTCACATCCGGGTATTTCAAAGTGAAAGATAAACATGGGATTTTTTATCCAATATCTTAAATTTATCAGTGAAACATTTAATAATGAATTTTTAAAAATATTACGTTAATTATGAAAAAATAAAGTTTAATAAAGATTTATTGTAAGAATGTTATGTTAATTATAATAAAAAAGGTTTAATAAAGACTTATTTTATTTTTTACATGGCTTAATTTCCACTTCTATCTCTTTCTCTCCACCCCTCTCTCTCTCTCTCTCTCTCTCTCTCTCTCTCTCTCTCTCTCTCTCTCTCTCTCATTTTGCTACGCTCACTGAGAAACTAACATATATAATGAGGAGATAATCAAAATATACATAGGTGGAAAATGATAGGCAGAATGTGGAGTAAGAGATGGGTCAGTTTTTTTACTTAATTCTAAATTACGGCTATTTAGAACCCATTAAAATGCAATTCATTTTTTAAACATGACTCAAGCCTAAAACTAAGGAATAATTCAGTATAACTTTTGAGTCATTAAACTAACCTGTAAAAAAACCTTTAGGAGACAAACGTTGATTTGCACAGCCTTATGATAATATTAGATATATTCTTTTATGTCTTTTTCAGTACCATGAATATTTTAACTTTGTTGAAAAAAAACAAAACAAGTTCTTTGTTGAGGAGTATGTTTGCAATCATGCACGATGTTAACTGGTAAAGTAATCTTTTGTCACCTGTCAATCTGTCGGTCTTTCTTTCTTCCCTTTCCTTTCCTTTTCTTTTCCTCCTTCGCTTCATAGATCAATCAGGTGCGCATGCTGCTCTGCCCTGTCTTCTGTGGACTCCTGCTATGTATGGACGTAGCATTCAACATCTGGGGTACCCGAGTTAGAAAATATGATCAGAACACAGCACATTCAAGAAAGAATGATATCATACAAACTATTGTTCATAGTAAGATAACGACTGACTCTTGATCCCACCATTTTCAATGGTGATTACAATCAAACTGATCAATTGGCTATTCAGAACAAGCCTTAGCACCTTTATGATGGGAATGCAATCCTGATCGATGAGTGGTTCATGACACAGATACGAAAATGATCACACACACACACACACACATATATATATATATATATATATATATATATATATATATATATATATATATATATATATATATTGACAAAACGTGACACATCATGTCACCCATTGGGCTCTTTGTAGATAATTGAGATGAGGGAAAAGTTAGTTTACAAAGCAAGTTAAATATGAAAAAAAAATATGGCCAGATAATTTTAAAATAGCATTAAAATAATTTTGTAAGATCAAAACTCTCACATCTCTCTCTCTCTCTCTCTCTCTCTCTCTGGAGAAAATGACAGACAGAATGTGTAGTAACAGATGGGTCAGTTTTTGACAATTCCATATTATGACTAAAACCAATTAAAATGGATTTTTTAAAACATGAATCAATCCTAAAATTAAGGAATAAATTAAGAAAGAATGATATCATACAAACTATTATTCACAGTAAGATAAGGACTGGTTCATGATCCCACCACTTTCAATGATGATTACAATCAAATTGGATAATATTGCAGTCATTTTTCTTTAGCCTCTATATTAACAACACAACCTCAACAATTTTACTGAGGAGGGAATCCTAGTCACATGTCCTTGAACACTCCACTTTAGCTCTTACTCAGTCACATTTGTCTGTTCTGATCAATTGGCTGTTAATGTCGAACCCTAGCACCTTTATGATTTACTGGGGATGGGATCCTGGTAGCTGAGTGGTCTGTGACTCAAATGCAAAAATAGCCACATGTCCTTTAACACTCTACGTTGATTCTTACTTGGGATAAACGATTTAATCAATTGGCTGTTGAGATCAAGCCCTAGCACCTTTATGATTTACTGGGGATGGGATCCTGGTAGCTGAGTGGTCCGTGACTCATATGCAAAAATAGCCACATGTCCTTTAACACTCTACGTTGATTCTTACTTGGGATAAACGATTTAATCAATTGGCTGTTGAGATCAAGCCCTAGCACCTTTATGATTTACTGGGGATGGGATCCTGGTAGCTGAGTGGTCCGTGACTCAGTCAGCTCTTACTTAGGATGGGTAGATGACTGGTACGTGTCACATGTCCTTTGGCTTTTACTTAAATGGAGAAATCTCAGTTTAACGTTTTGCCCCCATTTTTTTAAAACAGAACTAATATTGATGTATAATTATTTCACTGATCATTTGAAAGGAGAATTATTTTTTTTTGTATACAACAGAGTAATTAAAAATTCTGAAATTTTTTTTATAATTCAATTTTCAGATTTTATTTTGTTTTCTTCCAAAATATTTAATTCTATTTTTTTTTTTTACTATTTACCTATTTATTTTATTTTATTTCATTTTATTTATTTATTTTATTTTTTTTTTTTATTTATCTATTAATTTTATTTTTTTCATTTTATTTTATTTTATTATTTTTTTTACTATTTATCTATTTATTTTTTTTATTTATTTTATTTATTTATTTATTTATTTTTTTACTATTTATCTATTTATTTTATTTCATTTTATTTATTTATTTATTTATTTTGTCTATTCACACATTCATGTTTTTGTCTTTTTATTTCTGCTGAAATTATTTTCATTTAATCCCACCGATATTATCTGAAAAATGAAAACGTTTTTAAACAAAATAACTGATGCATTAAAATATTCATTCATTGATAAATCAACACTAACAATTTCATTAAAATCGAATAATTCCTTGATTTTTTTTTTTTTTTTTTCTTTCAATCAGATTTGGTTTTGCAAAATACGTCTATGACGTTACTATTGTTTGTACCTTATTAAAACTTTTCAAAATCTTTAATTCTTGTATTTAATCATTTATTAAATAAAAGTAATAAAATTTATGAAAATGTAAATAAATAAATAAATAAAAACATTATTTATTGTATATTTTAACAGAATTACTAGATCTTAAATTTTTTCAAAAAATCAGAATTATCTCCCTTGAGTTTTGTTCTTTAGAAAATATATTTGCTTTGTTCGTTAGTGAATGAGGGTTTTATATTTTTTCGTTTAATCCAACCAAGTGAATAAATATAAACTTTATTTAAAATCTTCTACTTTCTCTCTTTTCTCTAATGTTGCATTGATCAAAGGAAAAGAAATCAGATGGAAGTAAGTATAAAACGTTTTATTATTTTCTTTCGTTAGTCATTTGCAAGAAAGTGTTGCTTTGTGTTTTTAAGGATTTTTTTCTTTTCAATAAAATTATGAATACTTTATGAATAAATATATGAAAATGATAATCCTTATAAAATATTTTTATAGAATATTTCTTTAAATATTTTATATTGAAGACTCTCACCTCATTTATTTAATTATAGTAAATATTAACAAAATGTAAAAAAAAAAATAACAATCATTCGAAAACAGAATTCAAATTTGCAAAGTAATTTTTTTAATGACAAACTTCCTGCGATTTTTGTTTAATTAAATCCAGAAGTAAAAGTTATTTGTAAATTTCATGAAAATTCGTTGATTTCTCAAAATATTTCATAATTATAATCTTTTTTTTTTTTTCTTTATTTTATTATTTTGGGCGCAAAATATCGGTGTGATTTAGGTACCACCAGACCGTTTAGGTCATCTTGAATAAAACGGAAATAGATATTTCCGAACTTTGTTTATCAAAAATCTCGTTAAAAAAAGATCGTACAGGGTTGTTACAAAGAAAAATAGTTAATTCAAAGATCAAATTATCCGATTGGGAAAAATTACATCGTTATCTTAAAAATAAACAAACCTATCCATATTACGTGCGAAAGGGTAATTTTCAGGCCGTGATTTAGAGAGAAAGAAATACATATTATTACCCTCTTACAGTTATGCATCTAAGTACGGATGGGTGTAACGGACAAACTTTTTTAGCCAAATTTTTTCTATTAAAATGAATAAAATCTTTAAAAACTTTAATATTACAATTTACTATGAATAAAAACTTGAAAAACTGTAATCTTAAAATTTCGCAGTGAAATTGACGTTAAAAAATGTCTTCGGTTTTAGTATTAATTCTTAAAATCGAAAATAAAATGAAAATTTGAATATTTTTTCTAAGAGAAAAACTGATGAAACAATCATTCAATATATTATTTTTATTCTAATTGGTCGTAAAAGTTAAATAAAATATTTTTTTACGCTCAGAAAAACAAACTTTAGTTACCGAGAAGCGTCTCGTCATATGTCAGTTTTGTTCTTCCGTACATTCTAAGAATCACACATTACTATTCAACAATAAAAATTACAAATTCTTTTAAAAATATTAATCGAGCACGGATCGGACCAACTTTTAGTTCACCTGAATTCTAAAATTCATGTTTTTAAATATCCGTGAAAATTTTGATTTTTTTCCACAGGAAAAAAAAAATATTTAATTTATTTCACGCAGAAAATAAAAATATTTAATCACACAAAAGATTGAAAATCTCGTAAAAATTAATTTCTTAAAAAAAAATTTTTTTTTTTGACAATTTAATAGAATATAGTACATACCAATTACATAAGCAAAAAAAAGTTTTCAAATATTAATATTATGACATTTTTTTTTTCACTTTTTATTTCCGATTTCATTATTTTTTCCTAAAAAAACTATAATTCGGTACGTTATACAATTTCATTGATATAGTTATTCAGACTCTTATCTTTATAGAAAAAAAGTACCAAATTTTTTTTCCACATCATTTTTTTTTATCTCATAAAATAAAATAGGGGGTGTGATAGACATCGTAAAAAAATATTTCCCCTAATATATTTTAGAAAAAAACTATTTCAGATGTATTTACATCCAATGGTAAACATTTATGGAAATTTTCGTGAAAATCGGACCATTAATTGATTTTTCATAGAATTTTTAAAAAATCCTCTTATCGTAACTTGTTTTTAGCTACGTTAAATTTCAGTTGATTTAACAGTGCAAAAATGAAAACATTGTTTTTCAATCATAATTTTCGTTATTTTCCAATGCTGAAAAAAAATTTAAAAAATCATCAGGAGTTTACTTAATGTTTTTTCTTTCCAATGGAAAAAAAATTTCAAGAAAATATTAATTTTTCTGCAAGTTTCATTGTGTTAAATGTAAGGGGGTAAATTGCACAGGGTCAAATTGGTGGTACCTAGTGATTATATTTGATACTTTTTCTGGATAAATAAAAGACAAAAGACCGAAGATGGGAATTAAAAAAAAACTACTCTGGTAGTAAAAAGAACTGAAAATCGGAAAATAAAATGAAAATATAAAACTTAAAAAATGATATTTTTAGATTTTTTTTACTTATTTCGATAATTATTTAATTGGCTATTATCTTATGAAAGAAAAATACACATCAATATTTGTTCCGTTGAAAAGGGGAGGTGGGCGCTAAATTTCCAATACAGTTTTCGACCAAAACATTTGGGTAATTGATACTAAAGTAAAGTAGTTATTAAAAAAAAATGTTTTTAGAATCTGACATTTTAAATTTAACATAATGCTGTTCATATTTTAAATGAACTTTAATTTATCATAGCAGAAATACCTAATTAAATCAGAAAGTTTTGAAATAAAATTACTGATGCATTAAAAATTCATTCATTGATAAATCAATTCTAAAAATTACATTAAAATTGGGCAATTCCCTGATTTTGTAATTTTTTTTCATTAGCGAGTTAAATTTATTTTGTCAAAACTCAATTTAACCCTGTGAAATTCACCCTCCTCCTTATATTTAACACAATGAAACTTACAGAAAATTTAATATTTTCTTGAAATTTTTTTTCCATTCTAAGGAAAAACATAAATAAACTCCTGATGTTTAAAAAAATTTTTTCAGCATATGGAAATAATTTATGATTGAAAAACAATAGGTACCACCAATTTGACCCTGTGCAATTTAACATTTAACACAATGAAACTTGCAGAAAAAAATATTTTCTTGAAAGATTTTTTCCATTCGAAAGAAAAAACATTAAACAAACTCCTGATGATTTTTCATAGAATTTTTAAAAAATCCTCTTATCGTAACTTGTTTTTAGCTACGTTAAATTTCAGTTGATTTAACAGTGCAAAAATGAAAACATTGTTTTTCAATCATAATTTTCATTATTTTCGTAAGCTGATAAAAAATTTAAAAAATCATCAGGAGTTTGTTTAATGTTTTTTCTTTCGAATGGAAAAAATCTTTTCAAGAAAATATTATTTTTCTGAAAGTTTCATTGTGTTAAATGTAGGGGGGGGGGTAAATTGCACAGGGTCAAATTGGTGGTACCTATTGTTTTTCAATCATAATTTTCATTATTTCCATATGCTGAAAAAATTTTTTTAAATCATCAGGAGTTTATTTTATGTTTTTCCTTTAGAATGGAAAAAAAATTTCAAGAAAATATTAAATTTTCTGTAAGTTTCATTGTGTTAAATATAAGGAGGAGGGTGAATTTCACAGGGTTAAATTGGTGGTACCTAGTTTTGACAAAATAAATTTAACTCGCTAATGAAAAAGAAAATTACAAAAATCAGGGAATTGCCCAATTTTAATGTAATTTTTAGAATTGATTTATCAATGAATGAATTTTTTAATGCATCAGTAATTTTATTTCAAAACTTTCTGATTTAATTAGGTATTTCTGCTATGATAAATTAAAGTTCATTTAAAATATGAACAGCATTATGTTAAATTTAAAATGTCAGATTCTAAAAAACATTTTTTTTAATAACTACTTTACTTTAGTATCAATTACCCAAATGTTTTGGTCGAAAACTGTATTGGAAATTTAGCGCCCACCTCCCCTTTTCAACGGAACAAATATTGATGTGTATTTTTCTTTCATAAGATAATAGCCAATTAAATAATTATCGAAATAAGTAAAAAAATCTAAAAATATCATTTTTTAAGTTTTATATTTTCATTTTATTTTCCGATTTTCAGTTCTTATTTACTACCAGAGTAGTTTTTTTTTTAATTCCCATCTTCGGTCTTTTGTCTTTTATTTATCCAGAAAAAAGTATCAAATATAATCACTAGGTACCACCAATTTGACCCTGTGCAATTTACCCCCCTTACATTTAACACAATGAAACTTGCAGAAAAATTAATATTTTCTTGAAATTTTTTTTCCATTGGAAAGAAAAAACATTAAGTAAACTCCTGATGATTTTTTAAATTTTTTTTCAGCATTGGAAAATAACGAAAATTATGATTGAAAAACAATGTTTTCATTTTTGCACTGTTAAATCAACTGAAATTTAACGTAGCTAAAAACAAGTTACGATAAGAGGATTTTTTAAAAATTCTATGAAAAATCAATTAATGGTCCGATTTTCACGAAAATTTCCATAAATGTTTACCATTGGATGTAAATACATCTGAAATAGTTTTTTTCTAAAATATATTAGGGGAAATATTTTTTTTACGATGTCTATCACACCCCCTATTTTATTTTATGAGATAAAAAAAAATGATGTGGAAAAAAAATTTGGTACTTTTTTCTATAAAGATAAGAGTCTGAATAACTATATCAATGAAATTGTATAACGTACCGAATTATAGTTTTTTTAGGAAAAAATAATGAAATCGGAAATAAAAAGTGAAAAAAAAAATGTCATAATATTAATATTTGAAAACTTTTTTTTGCTTATGTAATTGGTATGTACTATATTCTATTAAATTGTCAAAAAAAAAAAATTTTTTTTTAAGAAATTAATTTTTACGAGATTTTCAATCTTTTGTGTGATTAAATATTTTTATTTCTGCGTGAAATAAATTAAATATTTTTTTTCCTGTGGAAAAAAATCAAAATTTTCACGGATATTTAAAAACATGAATTTTAGAATTCAGGTGAACTAAAAGTTGGTCCGATCCGTGCTCGATTAATATTTTTAAAAGAATTTGTAATTTTTATTGTTGAATAGTAATGTGTGATTCTTAGAATGTACGGAAGAACAAAACTGACATATGACGAGACGCTTCTCGGTAACTAAAGTTTGTTTTTCTGAGCGTAAAAAAATATTTTATTTAACTTTTACGACCAATTAGAATAAAAATAATATATTGAATGATTGTTTCATCAGTTTTTCTCTTAGAAAAAATATTCAAATTTTCATTTTATTTTCGATTTTAAGAATTAATACTAAAACCGAAGACATTTTTAACGTCAATTTCACTGCGAAATTTTAAGATTACAGTTTTTCAAGTTTTTATTCATAGTAAATTGTAATATTAAAGTTTTTAAAGATTTTATTCATTTTAATAGAAAAAATTTGGCTAAAAAAGTTTGTCCGTTACACCCATCCGTACTTAGATGCATAACTGTAAGAGGGTAATAATATGTATTTCTTTCTCTCTAAATCACGGCCTGAAAATTACCCTTTCGCACGTAATATGGATAGGTTTGTTTATTTTTTAAGATAACGATGTAATTTTTCCCAATCGGATAATTTGATCTTTGAATTAACTATTTTTCTTTGTAACAACCCTGTACGATCTTTTTTTAACGAGATTTTTGATAAACAAAGTTCGGAAATATCTATTTCCGTTTTATTCAAGATGACCTAAACGGTCTGGTGGTACCTAAATCACACCGATATTTTGCGCCCAAAATAAATAAATAAAACGAAAAAAAAAAAAAGATTATAATTATGAAATATTTTGAGAAATCAACGAATTTTCATGAAATTTACAAATAACTTTTACTTCTGGATTTAATTAAACAAAAATCGCAGGAAGTTTGTCATTAAAAAAATTACTTTGCAAATTTGAATTCTGTTTTCGAATGATTGTTATTTTTTTTTTTACATTTTGTTAATATTTACTATAATTAAATAAATGAGGTGAGAGTCTTCAATATAAAATATTTAAAGAAATATTCTATAAAAATATTTTATAAGGATTATCATTTTCATATATTTATTCATAAAGTATTCATAATTTTATTGAAAAGAAAAAAATCCTTAAAAACACAAAGCAACACTTTCTTGCAAATGACTAACGAAAGAAAATAATAAAACGTTTTATACTTACTTCCATCTGATTTCTTTTCCTTTGATCAATGCAACATTAGAGAAAAGAGAGAAAGTAGAAGATTTTAAATAAAGTTTATATTTATTCACTTGGTTGGATTAAACGAAAAAATATAAAACCCTCATTCACTAACGAACAAAGCAAATATATTTTCTAAAGAACAAAACTCAAGGGAGATAATTCTGATTTTTTGCAACAAATTTAAGATCTAGTAATTCTGTTAAAATATACGATAAATAATGTTTTTATTTATTTATTTATTTACATTTTCATAAATTTTATTACTTTTATTTAATAAATGATTAAATACAAGAATTAAAGA
Source organism: Doryteuthis pealeii (assembly GCA_023376005.1). Taxonomy (NCBI): domain Eukaryota; kingdom Metazoa; phylum Mollusca; class Cephalopoda; order Myopsida; family Loliginidae; genus Doryteuthis; species Doryteuthis pealeii. Next base: position 4,266 of record JALAJA010001705.1, on the reverse strand, counting down.
TTTTGAAAAGTTTTAATAAGGTACAAACAATAGTAACGTCATAGACGTATTTTGCAAAACCAAATCTGATTGAAAGAAAAAAAAAAAAAAAAAAAATCAAGGAATTATTCGATTTTAATGAAATTGTTAGTGTTGATTTATCAATGAATGAATATTTTAATGCATCAGTTATTTTGTTTAAAAACGTTTTCATTTTTCAGATAATATCGGTGGGATTAAATGAAAATAATTTCAGCAGAAATAAAAAGACAAAAACATGAATGTGTGAATAGACAAAATAAATAAATAAATAAATAAAATGAAATAAAATAAATAGATAAATAGTAAAAAAATAAATAAATAAATAAATAAAATAAATAAAATAAAATAAATAGATAAATAGTAAAAAAAATAATAAAATAATAAATAAAATGAAATAAAATAAAATTAATAGATAAATAGTAAAAAAAAAAAAATAAATAAATAAAATGAAATAAAATAAAATAAATAGGTAAATAGTAAAAAAAAAAAATAGAATTAAATATTTTGGAAGAAAACAAAAACCTAAAATCTGAAAATTGAATTATAAAAAAAATTTCAGAATTTTTAATTACTCTGTTGTATACAAAAAAAAATAATTCTCCTTTCAAATGATCAGTGAAATAATTATACATCAATATTAGTTCTGTTTTAAAAAAAATGGGGGCAAAACGTTAAACTGAGATTTCTCCATTTAAGTAAAAGCCAAAGGACATGTGACACGTACCAGTCATCTACCCATCCTAAGTAAGAGCTGACTGAGTCACGGACCACTCAGCTACCAGGATCCCATCCCCAGTAAATCATAAAGGTGCTAGGGCTTGATCTCAACAGCCAATTGATTAAATCGTTTATCCCAAGTAAGAATCAACGTAGAGTGTTAAAGGACATGTGGCTATTTTTGCATATGAGTCACGGACCACTCAGCTACCAGGATCCCATCCCCAGTAAATCATAAAGGTGCTAGGCTTGATCTCAACAGCCAATTGATTAAATCGTTTATCCCAAGTAAGAATCAACGTAGAGTGTTAAAGGACATGTGGCTATTTTTGCATTTGAGTCACAGACCACTCAGCTACCAGGATCCCATCCCCAGTAAATCATAAAGGTGCTAGGGTTCGACATTAACAGCCAATTGATCAGAACAGACAAATGTGACTGAGTAAGAGCTAAAGTGGAGTGTTCAAGGACATGTGACTAGGATTCCCTCCTCAGTAAAATTGTTGAGGTTGTGTTGTTAATATAGAGGCTAAAGAAAAATGACTGCAATATTATCCAATTTGATTGTAATCATCATTGAAAGTGGTGGGATCATGAACCAGTCCTTATCTTACTGTGAATAATAGTTTGTATGATATCATTCTTTCTTAATTTATTCCTTAATTTTAGGATTGATTCATGTTTTAAAAAATCCATTTTAATTGGTTTTAGTCATAATATGGAATTGTCAAAAACTGACCCATCTGTTACTACACATTCTGTCTGTCATTTTCTCCAGAGAGAGAGAGAGAGAGAGAGAGAGATGTGAGAGTTTTGATCTTACAAAATTATTTTAATGCTATTTTAAAATTATCTGGCCATATTTTTTTTCATATTTAACTTGCTTTGTAAACTAACTTTTCCCTCATCTCAATTATCTACAAAGAGCCCAATGGGTGACATGATGTGTCACGTTTTGTCAATATATATATATATATATATATATATATATATTATATATATATATATATATAATATATGTGTGTGTGTGTGTGTGTGATCATTTTCGTATCTGTGTCATGAACCACTCATCGATCAGGATTGCATTCCCATCATAAAGGTGCTAAGGCTTGTTCTGAATAGCCAATTGATCAGTTTGATTGTAATCACCATTGAAAATGGTGGGATCAAGAGTCAGTCGTTATCTTACTATGAACAATAGTTTGTATGATATCATTCTTTCTTGAATGTGCTGTGTTCTGATCATATTTCTAACTCGGGTACCCCAGATGTTGAATGCTACGTCCATACATAGCAGGAGTCCACAGAAGACAGGGCAGAGCAGCATGCGCACCTGATTGATCTATGAAGCGAAGGAGGAAAAGAAAAGGAAAGGAAAGGGAAGAAAGAAAGACCGACAGATTGACAGGTGACAAAAGATTACTTTACCAGTTAACATCGTGCATGATTGCAAACATACTCCTCAACAAAGAACTTGTTTTGTTTTTTTTCAACAAAGTTAAAATATTCATGGTACTGAAAAAGACATAAAAGAATATATCTAATATTATCATAAGGCTGTGCAAATCAACGTTTGTCTCCTAAAGGTTTTTTTACAGGTTAGTTTAATGACTCAAAAGTTATACTGAATTATTCCTTAGTTTTAGGCTTGAGTCATGTTTAAAAAATGAATTGCATTTTAATGGGTTCTAAATAGCCGTAATTTAGAATTAAGTAAAAAAACTGACCCATCTCTTACTCCACATTCTGCCTATCATTTTCCACCTATGTATATTTTGATTATCTCCTCATTATATATGTTAGTTTCTCAGTGAGCGTAGCAAAAGAGAGAGAAGAGAGAGAGAGAGAAGAGAGAGAGAGAGAAGAGAGAGAGAGAGAGGGGGGGAGAGAAAGAGAGATAGAAGTGGAAATTAAGCCATGTAAAATAAAATAAGTCTTTATTAAACCTTTTTTATTATAATTAACATAACATTCTTACAATAAATCTTTATTAAACTTTATTTTTTATCATAATTAACGTAATATTTTTAAAAATTCATTATTAAATGTTTCACTGATAAATTTAAGATATTGGATAAAAAATCCCATGTTTATCTTTCACTTTGAAATACCCGGATGTGAAAACATACAAGATAGAAAAATTAGCACTTGCAGGTTCCCATAAATTTTAACTTAGCAGACGAAGTAAAAATAATGAGATATCCCCTCTTGGTATGCAGATTTATCTTCCTTTAACTCTAACTTTGAACATCCTTATATATATATATATATATTATATATATATATATATATATATATTATATATATAAAGTTTGCTATAATGTGTCAACTTATAACTCAGAAAAGAAATGTCACTCAGATTCGAAATCTTGCATACAGATTAATATGCTTATAACTAAGAAACACACAAAATTTGGTTTTGATTTTTACTAATTAAGTGATAAAATTCAATAATTGAAAAATGAAAAAATACTTTCAGCCCCATTCCATTAACGTCGACACAAATTGAGTTTTTAATTTTCAAGACAGAAAAATCAAAAACGACTGTTAACAGACTCTTCCACCCCAGCCCCCATCGACACCTTTGAACTGGTGTCAAGAGAAACACCTCAGTTCAACGTCATCTGTAGGCCTTGCCAAAACTCTTACTGTAAAGAAAAAGAAAAAATTAAAATAAAGAAAACTACCGTTAATAGACACTTTCTACCTAAACATCGTCAGGACATGTTTTGAACTGACCGTTAAAACAGAAACCTTATTGTATAAAAAGAAAGATGTTTTTTTTTATTTCTAAAATAATGTTATTCTAAGCATATAATTTTAGCACATGATTTTAGGAAAATGATTTATTTTACTCATATGTATTTTTATTAGGCATCAACAATTCAAGCACCAATTTTCACTTTAAAAACGAATTAAAATTAATCCAGTCGATTTCTTGCTTTAGTCGAAAAGTACTAACATAATGAGTGTCAGTAAAATAAAGAAGCAAAATATTATTAAATATGTAATTAATTTTTTTTATACATTTTAGACATTAAATTCTGCCAAAAATTTGACGAAAACGGGCACTTTGTGTGAAGTAAATCACGTACTAAATAAACACAAGCAAATGTTTGCTTTAAGATCTTAAAACACTTATCACAGTTTCTTCTTATAAAACAATAACAAAAAGATTAAATACACTAATGAACAGAAAATTACTAAACAGCAGAGGTGCCGTCAGTGTATTCTACAGCTTCAGCCAATAGAGTTAAATAAATATGGACACAAGTTTAATAATTAGCTCTTTTTAATTGTTACTTTTTAGAGGTAAAAAAGAAAATAAATTAAATTAATATTTTTATCACTTTAATGCAATAAGCAATTAAGAAATGAATTTGAGTTTTTGTACAAAACAGTTTTTAGAAAAATAAGTTAAGGATTACATTTTTAAAATAATATTTTAAATGTAAAGAAAAAAATACAAAAATAAATATTGTACAAATTCTCAGTGATGTTTCTAATTCTATAAATTATTTCCTGCTT
>JALAJA010001704.1:0-12849 GCA_023376005.1 Doryteuthis pealeii | reverse complement strand
ATATATGCACAGATACACAATAATTCATCGTGTACACAGGTGCACATATATATGTATATACACATGTATACTCAAAGATATATGAAATATATATATATATATATATATAATATATATATATATATTATATATAACACAAATACATTTAGGAATACACAATAGTCATATCTACACATTCACACATACATGCACTGATGCACAATTCATATGTACACATGAATACATAAGCATGTATACACATACAATATATGAATGTAAATCTCTCTCTATCCCTGTATATATATATATATATATATATATATTATATTATATATACATAATTCATGTCTACAATGCATTTTTAAACACAAAATATACACATACACATAATAATTCATGTCTACACATGCATTTTTAGAACACAAAAATATATACACATACCACATAATAATTCATGTCTACACATGGATTTTTAGAACACAAAAATAATACACATACACATAAATAATTCATGTCTACACATGGATTTTTAGAACCAAACATATATACACATACACATAATAATTCATGTCTACACATGGATTTTTAGAACACAAAAATATAATACACATACACATAATAATTCATGTTACACATGGATTTTTAGAAACACAAAAATATATACACATAACACATAATAATCCAGGTCTACACAGGCATTTTTAGAACACAAACATGTATAACACACCCAAAGCATACACACATATATACGTGCTCAGATGTGTATAAGATTTATATTAACACACAAAAATATACATTGACACATAAACACACAGAGTCACTCTCCTTATATTTTTGGCAACCTTGTAAATTTTATTGTAATAGTCATGATTGTTAAGTTATTCAAATGCATGTCTGCAGCACTTATAAGAAGAAAACTGAGGGAAGTTGAGAGGAAAGAGTATATGATTTAGTGTCCAGTTGTGAGGGCAGCGCAAAGGGGATATTTATATTGAACAAATCCTAATAACTTGTCCCTTTTCACTTTTCTCTCCTTCCAGGAAATATATGGCTTGAATACTGGTGACTGAATTGCACTCGTAAAGCCTGGTCACTATGCTGAAGAAAATTATATCTTTCTATACATAAACTTTCTCTATCAAGCTCTAAAGAATAATTCCTGTATTTGTTCCAGTATTGATGTGATTTGGTGGTTGTCATTATTATTATTTTACGTCTTGCAAGTTTTTCACACCAGCATGGTTCTTTATTTAGTGTCTAAGTGACAGCAAATCTCCTCGGTTCTCCTGGAATCTTCTGAGTATCTGTAAGTAACCTGAGGCTTATGTACCAAAACTGAACTGCATAGTGGTAAGGTTTCAGATCATTGACATTTACTCCATGTCCACTCTGACACAGAGGTTACTACCAGGTTAGGTTTCATCTATGAAATTTCAAGTTTGAAACTATTTGTGTTATATAGAAATACTTTAATACAATATTAAAGTATAGTTGTCAAGGGGTGGCCTAAAGGTCGGTATCAGCGAGACAGTGAGGGAGTCTATACCCTTTTTAATAGCACTAACCAAGGAGATTATTCTAGCATTTGAAGTGGAGCGCCACACCTACCATAAGATTCCTGTGCTACGCATAGCTGAGTTGGCGAGAGCCAGTATCGAACTAGGAACTTGTGGTTTCTAGCTGAATGTTACGACTGAGCTAACTATTACTTGCATTAGATAGGAATAAAGTAGAATAAAGTTGGTGAGGTGGCCTAAAGATAACAATAAAGATGAGGACAATAGTCTGAATAATCCAAATAATAATAATTTGGTATGGATGGATTAGCCTCAGATGGGTTTTTTTAAGCCAAAAATTTTGTCCTTATATATATAGTATATATATGAAATTCATCTCTGTATAATGCATATATTTAATCTTTTTCTGTAGCATTGAAATTAGCACACTCATCAAAGTAGTGAATTCAAAGCCAATGCTTTGCTCATTTTGAGAAGTGATTTATTAATTTAATTTATTGAATTGCTCAAATAATAACAATTCAGTTGATGCCATTGAAATCTTGTTTCAACTTTTCATGTTTTTCCCATTCAATTAATTTATTTTTCCGCACCTTAATTTGATAATTTAATTTGATTAAGGAATCAGTTAATTGGTTAATTTTTCTTTAAGTTGATTTGAAATTATTTTACCATTTCCAAAGACTTGATCTTTGATTAACAGAAACTCAAGTAATTGTGAAAACATCATAAATGAACATATATATATATATATATATATATAGTATTACAGATGTGTATATAGAAATAGCCTACTCGAGTTTCACCATAAGGATCTTCAGGGTTAAATCCATGGAATCAATATATTGATTAATTATGGTTAACTGCGGAATTCAATACTGTTAGTCTGTTAATAACGGTTAACTGTGGAAGTCAATACTGAAGCAGTTAACCGTAATTAATATATCTATGTATAAACCATTCATAATGTGTTTCTCTGAAAATAAGACCTACCTGAAAAATAAGACCAAGCATGATTTTTTAGGATGATTTTAATATAAGCCATCCCCTTAGAATAAGCCCTAGTTGCAAGTGGCAGACAGATAAAAAAAATAACTATTCTTCATAATCCCATCATGTGATGCAGGCACTCAATATTTCCCCCAAAATAAGCCCTAGTGTTATATTTTGGAGTGAAAATTAATATAAGCCCTGTCTTATTTTTTGGGGAAACATGGTAGTTATTCACCTGTCAATATCTTTTCCTTTCTATCTTTCTATCTATACCAAAATGCTTTTTTATTCCTCTATTTTCATTTCTGTCTCTCTGGCTATTAATCTTCCTTTTCCAAAACATCCACAAAATGTAGGAAGTATTTGTAAATCTCATCCTTCGGGACTGAACACTGCAACCCTTTAATAATTGGTGTTCCCAGTTATAACATTTTCAATTTATCACTGTTGGAGGTGAAAGAAAGTTTTATTAAAAGCATCAAAAAGTGCTTTTTTTTACAAAGTAGTTCATAAAAAAAAAAAAAAAAAAAACGATTCACAAGATGGATGAAAAATTAAATTGTCTCCAGTTTGACAGAAGCTATTTTTGTACGCCTTCTAAACGTAAAGATATTTCAAATGGAACTATTCCAGAAGGACACAGAAAGGGAAAACCACATTTATATTGACTGTAATTTGGGACAATTTTTGAGGATCTATTCTATATACAAGAGTCAACGAAAGTCATCAAGCATTGGAATAATCTATATCATTTTTATATAGACATTTTGTACACATACAAATACCTACCAATGTAATGGATTTGAACGTAAACTTGTGGATTATATATTTTAACCAGTATCAGTTTTGGATCTTAGCAGGGTGCATATTTATATATGCACATATATGAAGCCAGCTTTAATGGAAAAATAAAAAAAAGTGAAAAAGACGACAATTAAAACCAGAAACAATTCTCAGGAATACAACTGAAAATTCATTAAAGTCGCAAATGGAATATATTTAGATTGAACAGACCTTATTCTATTTGGGAAATTTACAGAGGAACAAAGCAATTTTTGTGTGAATATCCACTGCACATATATACTTTGTGCAGTTCTATATTTGGATTAAACCAAGTTGTGGAATGTACCATTGGGAAAGAAAATTGCTTGATATTATTTCTAATTTGTTGTGAGGAAGAAAAGGAGTGATTTAACCTAACTACAAGTGGAAACACATTTCAGAATTTAATCACAACTTTCTCATCTATTACTTATTTCTTTTCATTACAGTCTCAATTAGGAAATTCTTTGATTTTGTATTGTTTCATGGCATATCAAACCTTTTTGGGTTATTTAATTCTGAAACAAATCATTTTGATAAAGTTTCTATGTTTCAAGTTCTTAATATCTCCAAATTGGTATAAGTAATTTTCATTAACTTCATTTAGATCAGATTTTTCCAATGGTATAATAACCCTGTAGGTTATTTAATGCCAAAAACTGTTAGAGTGTGAGATATAGTTGGTACTCATATTTCCTTTACTGGTGTATTTTGTAGATGTATTTCGTATGTGTATTTTTATATCTGATTTCATTAACTTTGATACCTTTATTTCTTCTCAGGAAAGATAAAAATGTAATCCATGTTAGTATTCCCAAACAGATCCCTCATATTATTTGGGTTGAAATATTTCTTTCGATTGGAGAAAAACTCTACACTCCATGGAGAAATGTTCTACACCAAGGTTGAGCCTCCTGCTTGAGCATAGAATAGTGTGGAAGTCTTTGAATATGTTCAGGTAGTGGCATATCTATTTAGAATAACCAGAAATTCAGTTCAAATGTGTTTTGCCCTCTATAGAAAACTAGATTTGTTACCTGTCCAAAACAACTCTAGAAAATTGTGTACAGAATATTAGAAAAAAAAAAAAGGAATTATAAAGACTAGCAAATATATGCACCTCCGGGTTGCAAGTATTTAAGGTTTTAATGTAATAAAATATTGTATTAAATTAGAAAGGCTAATGAACTAATAAGAAGCAGATAAAAAGATTTGAAAACAGAGGGAGTATAATAAAAAATTGGAACAACTGAAACTTACTCTTCCATCACTCTCGTCTTTTCATTGTTTTATTTTTTCTAATTTAAGTATTTAGTTAAAATAGGAAGTAAAGAATAAGATGACAGTTATTTTATCTTGTTTAATGGATTTCATTTAAGATTTATTGAAAGAGATTTTTGCTTATATTCATTAAAATAAAACCAAACAGTTAGAAATCAATAATACTAAGCACATATTTATTAAATTTGATTTTTTAATATAAATATGCAAATTAGCCTTCCCGTTCACACTGTAAAAACCGCTATTTTGTTGTATTATATTAAATACAATTGCATGTTGTCAGTATGTAGACATAGTTAACAGTATTAATAATGTAAGACAATTTTTATTAAATAATGAGGTTTAGATAAAAAATAAAATCATGGAGAATTGATGTCAATAACTAAGAGAATTGTGACTTGAGTAGGAATATAGTTTTGGTTACAGACAGAAAAACACACAAATCTCCATATAATAAGATAATGTTGTTCATAAAGACAAACAAAGAAAATATAACTAAACAGAAATAGTTTTGGTATTATCTGTGGTATTTCAGACTATTATCCTCATCTTCACTGTTATCTGTACACGTTTCACTGATATGCCCTCCAGCCTTTCTTCAGGTATTCTTGTCGACTCAGACCCTTCTCGGACTTGGGTACCTTCTTTTCTAAGTGACAGTTACTCTTGATTGCAGTCAATCCTGATCAAGGGCAACAGTAACATAGAATAATAATTAACACAGCTTAACGCCCCTCCCCAAGCTATGGTTAGCGAATGAGAACAGGATTACCCTGCGGACAGAATAATGGGTTAAGTTCAAAGTTCCGTGATGGCCTCCCAATTACAACAAGAAATTCTGAGTCCGAGAAGAAATACCTGAAGAGGCCGGAGGGCATATCGGCCGAAACATACAGATAACAATGAAGATGAGAACAATAGTCCGAATAACGCAGATAATACTAATCATGAAGCCTCATCTCAAACATTCAGAGAAATAGAAATAGTTTTTGTTTGCTCTTCTTATAGTTTTGCTTAACAAAGAAAATAATTTTTACAAAATGAAAGAATTTTGAAAGCAAAGCATTATTTTTGAATTATCTGAAAAAAAATGTTTAAACTGTCTTTAAGAAAATTGCTTTTACTTTAGGAGTTTTTCTTTTTAATTCTATTTCAAATTAACACAATTGAATGAGTAGAATATGAACCAAAACCAAGTTATTACTGAAGAAACATTGGAAAATAGTTATTGTCTCTTGTTTTATTATTCATATTCACTTTCAAAGTTTTAAACAGGATTTCTTATTTAAAAATTCCAATTTCAACAATGTAAATCAATTTTTAACTGAAGTTGTTCTTACTTAAACTTTTATGCTCTTATAATAGAATTTTCTTTCAACTGCAGGATTTATTGTTTTGACGTAAGAAGGTTTTAGTTTGCAAGAAATACTATTAATTATCACTTATAATTTTGGTACATCATTCATGACGCACAAGTAGCATGGACATCCATGACAATCTCACGCCAAACTCCCTATCATTCATTGCCCCCGGAACTCCCTCTGCACAGCATACCAGCATCCTCACATAGTTGGTCAATATAGGCCCGGCTGGGGCAGCTCACACTAGTACGCCCATGTTTTGGCTTCCCAGAGGAGTATATCGCTTATGAGCTCATCCTGCTTCTCCAGTAGTGTCCCACAGCCTAGTCCGTCTTACTTGTATGGTTTGGGAGATGGGGGCAAGTGGCCATAACACTGCCTCCTTGTGGGTGCTGTTTCCCACGACTTGTTTAAGACTGCAGCAGCATTTCTTGTGCAGGTACCATGTAGCTTATTTTCAAGGCGCTTCGTTAGGTCCAGTGGTACATCCATACAGCTTTTTTGGTATATTATAATTCATTATCTCAGACAAGAAATAAAATCTATTTGAAAAGGATTTTATCACATATTTCCAAAGAAGGATTAGATAACAAGTTCATAGTGTACATGATGACACATATTGAACTATTTGCAATAGCTCTTAAGTAAGCAGGTGGAACGAGCAGTTCATGACATACAATACTCCACTTGGCCCTATCTTGGGCTAGACGGGGCGGTCGAGAGGCCCCCTCCGCGTCAATCGGCTGGTCACATCAACCCTAGCACTATATGATTTTTCCCAACCCTATTGCTTATGGGCAAGCCCCCAACCCCTTTTTATCATATGGGTGGTAGAGGCAGTGGCTGCGGGTCTACATGTCCTGGAATGACATTAACTCTATCTGATGGTGAGGTTCCAGTTTTGGAGGTTTGGAGAATGTGGAGGCACCCCTTCATCACCATGGCTCCCTGGTCCACTCTGACCGCGAGTGGTAGTACCTGTTAGGGGTCCCATCTATGGGTTAAATAGAAAAAATGTATTTATAAAAAATTGTATTTATCCATTAAGAATTGATTTATCAAAACTTTATCGGCATTAAATGACCACCACGATGATATGCCGTAAAACAAAACAAACCTAACCAAACCAAATCTTAAGTAAGCATATCAAATGTTGGAATATAATTAAATTATCATACTGTGGTATATCCACAGGTCCTGCTAGTCAGTTATAACTTTTGAATATAATTGGCTTAATTAATCTCAGACAAGATATGAAATGTTTATTGAATTGTGAATCAAGATTCCTATTTGAAAAATGCCAGTTTCACAGTCGAGAATCAATTTAATTGAAGTTATTGCTTTTACAGCAAGATTTTTGGCATTTTAGGAAGTACTAGTTAAAGACTTGATTTTAAATGCCACAAAAGTTCACTGGATCTGGCAAAAGAAAGTTGGAGATGATGAGCATTGATTTCTTTTTTTCTGTTGGGGTCTAACGGAGGGCTTGGAAGTCATCAGTTGAAGAAGTGAGTTTTTGTCTGCTTGACCTGCACTCACATCTGGACCCATGCCAGTGACCTTTATGCTAGCATACTTTTCATGTCTTTGATTATTCAACAGAAGATATATTAAGGTTCTTAATGTTCTTGAAAACTTGGTCAGAGATTACGATTGAACAGTGAAGGATGGCAACTTTTGAACTTTAAAAGTTGGTCAAAACTTTCGGAAAAAAGTGGCAGAAATATCTTCTTTTTTATTATCCGTTTTACTAGTTTATATTTCATAGGCACGTAGCTCAAAACAGCATTTTTTTTTCAGCAAAGTTGATTTTATTTTTCTAGTTACAAAACATTTAACATTAAGTTGGTTGGTTAGATTTTATGGCATGTCAAAACTTGTTGGGTTATTTTATGCTGAAGACATTTTGTTTTATTCCTTCTTGGTAAGTAGTATTCAATCTTTTTTTTTTTATTTAAACTCAAATTTTTTAAAGACAATTTTTCTATTAACCATAGATGGAACGTCTAACAGCGTACTACCACTCCGGTCAGATGGAGTTGAGAGTAATAATGATGAAGAGACTTAACATTCCTTAGAATTCCAGGATTGGAACTTCACCACTTAGCTTAGGTGTAAGTAAAGTAAAGTTGTCGGGGGGCCTAAAGTCGCGTATCAGCCAGAGAGCGAGGGAGTCTATCCCCCTTTCACTTGCACTATACCGAGGAGATTGCTTTTTTTTAGCGCCTGAAGTGAAAGCCGCCACACCTACCATCAGCTCCTCACTTTACTGCACAGATCCCTGTGCTACTCATACGCCGAGTTGGCGAGGGCCGGTATTGAAGCAGGACCCTTGCGATTCCTAGTCAAGCACTCTACTGACTGCAGCTAAACCAGTCCTTTAGTTGTAGTAGTGCATAGAAAAAGTTATGTGGGAAAGCTGCAGGGGGTGGCATAGATTAGGCAAATACTTAAATGACCTAAAATGTTACTATTTCTTTCATTTTATTTCCATTCTTATATTTTTAAAAACTTTATGAACCAAAACTTTATAATCTTAATAACAATCATGAAAATGATTTTTCTTTTAAATTCTATCTTGAAAACTTTTCCCTCCATAATAAAAAAAAAACACTTTCTTGGCTTGACAAATCATAATAAAATGGTATGAAATTATTTCAATCTAGTAGATTTATCTTCTTTATCTGTATTTCTGAGATGATGAATTGTCCCTATTATACACTATATCTACCATAACAAGTCTTACATCTTGCTTGTAATAGTCATAATGTGGCATAAGTACCACTGTATCCTCCAGCCTTTTTTGGTTGTCTGTGTAGACAGAAAGGACTTACCAACTCTGATAGACACCTGAAGATGGCCAAAGGATACAATAATCAAAATGTTGTGTACTATAATAACAATCAAGTAAGGTCTTGAGGTACACCAGTGGATAATAGATATTATCATGTAGCTTTAATCATTGAAGTAGATAATTAATGGCTTAGTCTCATCAGTCAAGAAAACTTGTGACGGACTTATTTCACAAGATAAATAGTTTATTTACCGTTACAACATACGCAAATAAATTATATAAGATTTCGACAGCGTTTGTGTAATTGTTAACATGTCTTTAAGCCTCTCAATCAATATTGTGAACCAATATATTGATATGATATATGTTATTGTTCCGCGCAAGCAGTCCCACATATCGCAGTCAAGTCACGCAGAATGGGTAACGTCTAAAATAAGACAAGTGTATTTACAATTAATGGTACATGTACGACTAGCTTGTCGTTAACGGGAACAGTGCCTCCTTTCCACTCCGGCGTCTCACTATTTATAGTGAGAACCGGTGCATGTTCTCCACTGTAGGAATGGCCGCGGTACAACAATTATAAAAAAAAACTGAGTTTGAAAAAATGATGAATACTCATCAAGAATGAATAAAAACAAAAAATGTCTTTGGCATAAAATAACCCAACAAGGGTTGACATGCCCAGAAATATATATTAAATTGTATGTATAGTGAAATTCTAATTTTGGAGATAGGGGAAGTATGGAGTACTCCTTCATTGCCATTACTCCCAGGTCTACTTTGAACTGGGTTGGTAGTACCTGTTAGGGTCCTATCAATGGGTTAAATAGAGAAACTCAGTTTAAAAAAAAAAAACCATATTATAAAAAAACTGAGTTTGAAAAATATTGAATACCCATCAAGAATGAATAAAAGAAAAATGCTCTCGCGACATAAAATACCCAACAAGGGTTGACATGCCATAAGATTTGACCAACCAGCCTTGTGTAGAAAAGAGATAGATAGATTTCAGCAAGTAAAGTGCAGATTTTGAGGAGTATTCAATCTCTCAACATTTACTAGAAAGGTTTAAAAGTAAGAAGAGTAAATATTAGATGAATCCAATGCCCTGAGGATACTGTCATTTAGTATAAACACAGATTCTGGGTCCAAATCTCTTGTGAATATATATCAGTTATATACAACTCTTTATGGAGGTCCTTGGTCTAATGGTTAGAGTTGTAGGAAATGGACTCATCGACCGAGTTCAAAATCTAGACAAATCTGTTTGCATTTCACAATAGCCACTAATACCCTTGGGAAAAGGTATGAATCTAACTACTCTCCCTCTAACTATGGGTGGAAATACTAGACAGATTGGGCTCTTTATCCCTGGCTAGGTAACCAGTCTAGGAGAAGGAAAAATTCTGAATTCAAACCTGTTAAACTCTGTTTAAAAAATTGACCTTATGTCACAGCCTACTCGTGTGAGGAGTTGATTCAACTTTTTCAGCTACAAGGAATCTTTTTCTAAGCTCAGCTTTAGATAGCAGCACCACAACAACTTGCCGTATTACCAAAGTTAAGCAACAATGAGCCTGTCCACTACTAACAGCAGGTGTCGTAAACAGACTAAGGAAACTTTAACTTTTGCCTACTTTAAGCTGCTCACAGCAGCTCTCTCAACACTGCAAAATCAATATAATAGGACTTTTATGAAATAGAATGAGTTCTGAAGAGAATAGAATATGAACTTTGAAATATCTATCCCATCATACAGGTAAAAAAATACCAAAAAATTTGGTACAGCCGTGCCGGGGAAAATTTGCTAGGCAAAGAGTTAATAAAAAACTCACTAAGATCATCGAAGTTGAGCATCAATGGAGGTAACAATCTTACAACACGAGTTTACATTAAGCTTTCAATCAGCTGATATTGTTTCTATATAGCTTAATATCTATATAATAATAATAAACTTGTCTGCAATTATCAGCCATTATCTATATTAAATACACTTATTGTAATTGGTACCTATCATTAGTGCATGTCACACATTCAGTTATAAATACCCATGCCACGTCAGTTGCTTTTGTTAAACTAAGGATTTAAAGAAATCTAAGAGGAGCATGAGATGTCTAAGATATGTCAGTTTAGAGGAGAAGAAGGTGTAGGAAGAAAAGAGGATTTAACATTTTAATTTAGAAGACATAAAAGTCAGTTTTATATCACTTGCTCCTTTCCATATGTGACACACACAAAAGATAAGTACGGGCTGATTCAGTAGTAAAAAGCATACATGCATGAGTATGACAGTGCTTAGGTTTGTTTTTACTGTGTGTCATCAATGTACCTCTCAGTGGCATACATAAGACCTCCTCTCCCTCTCCCCTTCCTACCCTATATAAAATCTGTACGATTTCCACATAATCAGCATCTTTTTCTCTAATACTATCTCGATTTCTTGTTAATTTTGAAAAGATTTCCATCACTCTTAGCACAACACTCTTTCATCCTAATGTCCTGATGGAGAAAAATGTGCTCAATTCGGAGTTTTAGGTGAGTTTGAGGCCTGATTAACCTCAAGAGGGTAGTTGTGAGTGGGTGAAAATGGCCAATTTCCTGCAAAATTAAAATGCCAATTTAATATGATTTTCTGATAGAGTTCGATGAGGAGTATCACATAGTAAAATATGGGTGAATTCTGTTCAGAATTGGGAGAGATGTAGGGCTTCAAATATGCCCCCCAAAATGCCATTTTCAGCCATATAAGTCTACATATTTTGATGAAAATGTATGTTATCGATTTTATTGTTTTTTCTCATGGATTCTGATGCGTAGAATTTACTGATGGAGAAAAAAGTGCTCAATTTGAAGTTTTAGGTGAGATTTGATGCTTGAAACCCCCCTGAGAGGCTGTGAAAATGGCTAATTTCATGCAAAATTAAAGTGTTTAAAAACAAAATGAAACATTTTAACGTCGACCCTAACTTCTAAAATAAATTAATTCTTTTGAAATACGTTTCTATTTTTTTATTTTATACATACTTTCTATATATTTCCATATTTCCACCATATTATCATTTGTATATCTATTCCTCTTTACTTAAGGAGTCCATTATGACAAAGTATCTAATGTGTCTGGACTGCCGACATCATAGTAAGCAAGTTCAAACTCAAGTTACATTATTGCATTCACTTTCAGACTAATACATTTTGAGAAAGGTAGGAACCCCCCTTCATCTCCCTAGCTATGGGTTAAATATTTACTAACTACTATTCTTTACAAGGTAGATTTAGCATTAAATAACCCAGGAAGATTGATATGCATTTATACAAAGAAACTAAACAGTCTTTCTTTAGTTGCACACATTAGAATATCTCTTCCTTTTAACCTCTTATTATTTGGGCTTATGGTCAAGTCATATTTAAAGCACCGCGTTCCCACTAGATCAATGAAATTAAGCAACATTCAGCCTGTTCAATACTTAAAGGGTTTAACATTAAGCAACAACGGGTACTGTAAGAAACCATATATCAAAATGACTTGATTTGGCATTAAAATGACCCAAAAAGGATTGATACACCATAAAAACAAAACAACAACAACTTTTATGTATATAAAATCTTTTGAATGCCAGAAAATCAATTAGTCTTGTATGTTATATTTGTATATACTAATTATGTATAGAATTTCCATAGATTTAACGAGTTAGTATGAATACTTTTTCATTATTATCATTTATATCTGAAATATATAAACAACAAATATAGGGCCAGTTAAGCTCAGACGATCAGGCACCTAGGAATCACAAGATTCTGGGTTTTGATACCAATTCCTGCCAAGTGGGGAGCTGACGGTTGGTGTGGCGCTCCACCCCAGAAAAACAATTCCCTTTTCTAATGCTTGTGAAAATGGGATAGACTCACTTGCTGTTTGGCTGATACTCACAATAGGCCACTCCACCAATTTTAATTTATGTTTCTGAAATTGTCATCATTATATCTTATTTTCCTGAGAAACTAGTAGCAAAATAAGAAGAGCTGACGGTTGGTGGTTGACGCCCACCTTCAGAAAAAACTAGTATAAATTAAGAAGAGCTGACGGTTGGTGTGACGCTCC
>JALAJA010001701.1:17500-18956 GCA_023376005.1 Doryteuthis pealeii | reverse complement strand
AGAGGAGAGAGAGAGAGAGGAGAGAGAGAGAGAGAGGAGAGAGAGAGAAGAGAGGAGGAGAGAGAGAGAGAGAGGAGAGAGAGAGAGAGAGAGAGAGAGAGAAGAGAGAGAGAGAGAGAGATGTTCAGAAAGAAGCAAAGACTTTAACAGATAAAAAAGTCTCAAAATATCCTAACATTAGCAGCAATATTTTTTTTAGGGAAAGATTTTCTCATCAAAGCGGTATATTTGAGCCAAATCATACATACATACATATGACTTGCAACCACTTTTTGAACATCAATGTTTTTTGTTTTTGAATTTAAAAATCTCTGCTCTTCTCGAAGAAGTCCGGATTAAAAAAACAAGCTATGAATATGTATGATTTTTATATGCAAATATGTTCATTATAAGCTATGAATATGATATCAAATATTTTCTTTTAACAGCATTGTGTTTTCATATATATATAATATATATATATTATTATATTATAATATATATATATATATATATATTATATATATATATATATATATATATATATTATAATGTCTTTTACTAATAAACAATTTTATAGAAGCAAGTTGTAGAGAGATGAAGACTTTCTTCTTCCCAATGTTTGACACCCCGCCCCACAAAGGACGGAAAGAGCTCTCGGAGCTCGCAAAGAGCAAGAAAATATACGATTAAAAATTGGTCATACCAAAAACAAGTAGCCGGAAAGAGAAGATAATAATCAAGTAGGACAATAAATCGCTACTTTCTTCCAGTAAATGGACATTGCAAACACACAAGCCCCAACTCACTCAAGATAATGCCGGAAGGAGGGGGGGGGGGTCTATCCATCAAGAATTGTCAGAGTCTATGAGCTAGAAAAAGTTCTAAAATATGGGAGATTTTTGTTTGGATAAATATTAAAATAAAAATAAATGGGAAAAAAAAAAAAAAAAGGGAGGAAAGAGGAGGAGTGATGGTGCGAGCTAGTAGCAGGTTTTTGTGAGCACACGTCACATAAAATTACAATGAAACATTCAAACAGCTGTTATTCGTAATAACGCAAAATTCCAAGTCAAGTGAAAAGAATCTCAAACGCTGCCTTTTCCAATTTTCTATCGCATTCGGGATAAATACAACGCAAAAAAAAAAAAACAAAACAAAAAAAACAAACAAAAAAAACAAACATGAACTTTTTGTGTGTTTTTGTTTAGACAGACATGGCCCATATTTAACAAAGACAAAAAAAAATTTCCATTCTATAAAGGGGGTGGGGTGGGGGCAGTTTTGTGGGTACACAAGGTGCAAAGTTACTTTAATCGACATCGAATTAAAACAATCGTGCTATATTGTTTAGAAACACAAAAGCCTCCGCCGCCCCAACTAAATCAAGCATTGGTTTTAAGAGGGGGGATTGTTTGTTTGTTTTAAATCTAAAATGTTAACTCTGTTTAAAATTAATACATTTTCTTAAATAATA
>JALAJA010001701.1:0-12500 GCA_023376005.1 Doryteuthis pealeii | reverse complement strand
AGTGAGCTTTTTAGTAAGTAAGGCAGTTGTATAAAGAGGGTTTTTTGCTTTCGAGGGGAATCGAGTATCTCCTTCTCTTTTATGTCTTCGTAACTGTGCCAAAAGGGAAAAGGACTCCCAACCATATACCCTTGCTCCCCACCCGCCCAAAACATTACCATGTTTAAGTTGATTTAGAAAGGTAAGCAAACCCTAAAAGTTGGTGCAGAATAGTACAAGTGATATGTAGAGGTTACTACAAGAACTGGCTTAGAGACAAGAGTTATTCATATCCATTTTTGATGATGATAAAGCTAGAAAAGGGATAATTAGCATTGCAATTATTATTATTATTTTAATTAATAATAGTTTGTCTGTGTAATATAGACGTGACTCAGATTCGTAAGTCTTATACGCCGTTAGTATGGAGCAGATGCAAGTCTTAGTAAACGGCTTACATAATTCGAAGAAAACGAGCCACAAAAGTTAGACAGTATTTTTTTTTTTTTTAATACTATCCTACCGATATGTAAGGATACATATAATAGATTTTGCAGTGTTTTGGAAATAAATGTTTAGAAATTATGCGGTATACCCGACTTAGCAGGACCTAGTGGATCTACCACAGTAAGATAATTCAATTATTACAGGAGACATGTTGACTATATTCTACTTTGAGAGCTATTATCAAAATAGTTCAATTATTGGCAAAAAAGTATATAGGTAATCTTTCAGATTAACTCACTTTTTTTTATTCTTTCTTTGATCTTGTTCATTATGTTCGATGTCGAAACAGAATTAGTCGGTTATCGCATCTTGTGTGTCTCACGCCCCCCCCTCAATATTGTGTCCGCTCAGCTCATTCTCTTGTCTTTTTTATGTTATGGGCAGGTGACATATATAGATTGCAAATAAACTTGTTGTTTTGAAAAGATTTATTATTAAAAACTATGCATTGGTAGTGTACTGATGTGTGTGTGTGGTGTGGTGTGTGTGTGTCTGTGCTTAGCAGGACCTGTGGATATAACCAGCAGTATGATAAATTCACGTCATTACCAATTTTGGATATAGTTTACTTAAGAGGTAGTTGCAATGTTCATAAGTGCACGAAGAAGTGAGTAAATCTTCATTTAAGCTTTTTTTATTTCTATCTTTTTTTTATCGTTCACAGTAGATCAGATTAGTGTTATTGCTTCAACGTGCTTTACCCCTCGTATCTGTTCGCACAATATTATTTTCTGTGAAAGACCTGTTCCCTAGCATCAAGCATATATCAAGGAGTATTATTTTGCAGTTCTCAATTGTCATACGGTCTCGTTTTATACCAGAGTGGTTGTTACATGAATGATGATGGTCGGCAAGATTACAGGAAACAAGAGCGATATATAGTATGATAGTATATATTATATATATAAGTATATAATATATATTATATATATATATATATAATAGTATATATATATGGGACGTATGTGCTTAATTCGAAAGTCAAACCTAATTGTTATTTGAAAGTTAATTACATTAATGAATATGTGGCGGGATTAACTTTAAAAAAATTAGGTTTGTACTTCAATTAAGGCAGCATATTCTCACAATATTGTCGCTGAAAAATAGCCATATTTGTTTTATTATATATATATTAGTATAGTAGAGTATTATATATATATGTACACACGATAGACAGCGCACACACACACATACATACATACATTTACTACATTATACACGGGCTTTGGCAATAGTGTTATAAAAGAGTGCTCAATATCTTGGTCAATAGAGCCATATGTGGGAGTCTAGGGATCTATTAAAGATTTTTTTTAATATATGGCTTTAAATCTATAGTGTGTACCATTGATTATTATACAGTACTTCTACCTTAATGAGTTTTCCAATTTACGTAGCTTCACTTAGGCGATTTTTTAAAAAAAAACTTTTTGTGTCAGTAGATAAAATCTGAAGTAATGAGTGAGCTTCAGATATGCTTATGCTAATAAGTTTCACTAAAAAATATTTTAAGTTTCCAAATGTTGATTACAAAAGTAAAATATTTTATAAAAAAACAAACATTAGAAGAACATAGTAACCAGGCACATATTTCATTAGCAATCATATTTTGTATATGTTTTTATATAATACGAATGGTTATTTTTTCTTAATATTTAAAAAAAGAAAAGAAAAAAAAGTAATTTTTTGTGAAATAATTGGGCATATTCAATTTGATTTTCATGGGGAACTTATTTGATATACAAGGGAGGAATGAGCAGTTTGAGCACAACTAATTAAGATATTCGTAGGTCAAAGGAAAACGTATATGTCTCGATATATAGTTTAATTTAACTGAGGGAGGGGTGCCTTCAATCTTTAGTGGAAGTTAATAGGTTCAAAAAAAGGCTTTGACACCCAAAGATTCATTTTTTTTTATTATTCAAACCTATACATTTACTCATTAAAATTACTTCAATCAATGTTAATATACGAGAAGAAAAATAACAGGGCAAGGATTTAAAAAAAGGTCAACTGGGGTAACAAAATTTGGAGACCGCTTATATTATCATGTTTACGCCTCCAACGCCTCCAAATATATTGGAATTTAAAAAGAACCACGTCCAACTAGAATGCCCAAATACTGCAAAGTTGTTTCAAACATTGTCTAGTGGATAGCACCCCACCACACCACCACCATTAAAGTCTGAAAATAAACAATACCTTTTTTTGTATGTGTTTTAAATTATGAATCCAGACTGTAAAGTGACCCCTGGGCTACAACCACACTATAAATCCCGCAACTGATTATAGTATGGTGTCTGGAATTCCGAATAAGGACACTTCAAACAAATTATGCAAGAAGCAGCTTTAAGCCTTTTTGTTTAATGCATATCTATCCATCTGTAGGTTTTTAAGATGCCAAATCCAGCCTGTTGTACGAAAACAGTAGTCGGTAAACTAATTAAAACCCATCGTGAATGGGGGGGGGGGTCAACCCCTTGGGTCATTCTGCACGTCAAGATGTTTGTTGTATTTCATGTACTTGGATAGGTATGGCAAAGTTATTTTCTTTGAACATGTCTATATTTTAAACAACTCATTTTGTCTAGTGGCTATCCCATAGATGGGAGCCGTACACAGGAATACCACATCAGAGTTGAGGAGGTTCATTTACCTTTCCCCAAAGGTATTACGTCTGGAACGTGACATAATAGCGCTGACAGGAATTACAAAGCTGCAGTCCAGAGACACATTAGTCAAGTTACGCCAGCAAGGTCTCATGCCAAAAACAGGATTTTAAAAATATATTACAGTGTTAAACTGTGTATATATTTTTTTTCTTTTTTTGTCTAAAAAATCTAGGCCCATTATTTAAATGTGGATATGAGTTTAAAGTCTGTTAGTTTTGGTTTAAAAATTAGTTATTTAAAAAATAGGTTTTAATGAATGAAAATATGAACACAATTTTGCGTATTAAAACGTGTCAACATAAAATAAGACGTCCATATTTGGGTAAAGAGTAGTATTTTTTTTTAATCTGTGTATTTTATTTTTTTTTTTTGTTGTGATGGAATTTTTTTTTTTTTAAACTGCATATTTGAATACGGTTAATTTCCATTTTATACAGTAGCATATTGGCTTTAAAAGCTATGTTGATTTGAAATATGAATCCCAATTTAGAAAATATGTTAGAGTTGAACATTAGATGTAGGAGAAGGTGGTTGTTTTATGGTGGTATTCACGATCTTTCGGACCATTGTAAATGTGATTTAAAGTCATTTTGATAAACAAAGGACTCCAGTTACTTAACAGTAGTACCTGCTATTCGTTAAGTGTGAATCCAATTGAAGTATCCGAAAAGGCTCATCGCAGCTTAGACTGCAGTGAATCTAGGCAGGAACTAGGGGCTTGTCAGTGTGACTTTCTCTGTAATCAAAAGGACTGGGCTTGCTTAGCAGTAACCTGCTCTTGCTTAAGTGGTCACCTGTCATTAATATATTGAACAGACTGCATACCACTGCTTAACTAGCGATCTAGCATGAATGCATGGAGATTTCAACGTGAACACTTGACCTTAAGTCAGGACTATGGTCGCTTACAGTATCTGTTGTTCGTCTTAGTGGTCACCCCATTAAAGTTACTTGGAAGCAGGCTCCAGAATTGAGACGCTCATCCATTGCGATTAGATTTTAATATCAAGACGCCAGGACATTAAGGACACGCCTCACCACTTGCATTCTAGCGTTACCCTATAACGATAACAGAGGGGAATGGGGGGTTGCCATAGAGGGCATAGGGTTGGACGCAATCATGCAGGTATGGTGCGCGCTCTCCAACACACCTGTCTAGGCCCAACGTAAAGCCTAAAAGTGGAAATATTGCAAGTCTAGGACTCGGTTACACAACCGCATGGTGCCGCCACGGCCACGGACTGAACAGGTGCTCCCCTTTGGAGGGGGGGGAGTCTTTACCTCCCTCTGCAGAGGTGCATTCCCTAACACCAGCCCGCAAGGAGGCCAATAGGCGTCCGGGAGAATTTTAGTAGACACTCTATATATTAATACTTCCTGCTGTATCCTTAATTGTATGAGTTATCTTGCAACACCCTCTATGGTTAAACATGATATTGAACGAAATTTTGCAATAGCTCTTAAGTCAACATGCTCAAAAATGTTGTAATAAGCTTCAAGCCCTACATGACAGTAGTATAGATCGCGTCTCTCAGCCAGCGGTTCCTTGGATCCAGCTAGTATAGCTAAGTTGAATAATTCATCTAGTCTCAATGTAAGGGACATAGATGAAAAATTTATTAGAACAGCAAATTATTAATGTATGTGAAATGATATTAGTGTTATCTAGTCCGCTGCAAGCAATAAATGGGTGATGGTCTGTATGCTGCAAGCAATAGTGCTGAGCAAGGCAACCTTTCAGTTTGTTTAAAAAAAAAAGCTCTAATCAACGTGATTTGCAATAAGTATGGCGGGAAAGATAGAAAGATCAGGAAAAAATGGACCTGTAAAATAAATGTACTACTGAAGTGGAAAATTATAATGGAGCGTTTATTTTGCAGAGCTTTGGTTGGTTGTTTTTTATACGCATTCAGGTAAGAGAACTCTACAAGTTTATTAGAAACTTTAGGTTGGGACCATTCTAATTACCCAGGTTCTGTCAACCATTATTCGTTTTGAGTGGACTAGATAACACTATATCATTTCGACATATTAATGAATTTTGCTGTCGTTATAAGTTTTTTCATCTATGTCTTACTAGAGGTGACTTACGATGAATATTTATTTATTAAACTAGTACTGAGCAGGACCTGCTGGAATAATACATACGTGTATGATAGTTGAATAATTACAAATTTGAGAGTTTACTATAAGAGCTATTGAAAATTTGTTCAATATCATTTTAACAGTAGACGGGTAGTTGGCAAGATAACGGTCATACAATTAAGGAAACAAGAGTATTAATATATCGATGTTACTAAAATTCTCACCGCCTTATTAGCTGGGGGTGTAGAAATGCACCTCTGCAGAGGGGGTATGACTCCCCAATGGGCCACCTGTTAGTCGTGGGTGGCGACCAGGGTGGCTGACAGTCCATGACTTGCATATTCCACTTTAGGCTTTTTTTGGGTAGACAGGTGGTTGAAGAGGCACGCTATAATGATTGCTCAAGCCCTATTGCTCCTTAATGGCAACCCCCCAGTCCTTCTTATGATATAGGTACTAGAAGGCAGTGGCTGAGGTCTTTAATGTCCTGGGTTTGATATTAAAATCTAATCTGATGGTGAGGTTCCAATTCTGGAGGGCTGTTCAGTACTTTAATTGGTGACCACTTAAGCAACAACAGATACTGTAAGCAACCAAGTCCTTTGATTAAGTCAAGTCACGTTGAATCTCCAGATCAATGCGTAGATCGCTAGTTAAGCAGTGTATGAGTCTGTTCAATATTTAATTGGATGACCAACTTAAGCAAGAGCAGGGTACGTGTAAGCAACGCAGTCTTTTGAATTACAAGACTAAGTCGGACACTGAAAGCCCCAGTTCTGGACTCAGATCACTGCACGTTATAGGCTGCGGAATGATGCCTTTTCGATAGCATTATTGGGGTAGACGCCATCTTAGCCAATAGCAGGTACTGTAAGTACTGGAGTACCTTTGTTTATCAGAATGACTTAAATCAACATTAAATGGTCCGAAGAAGAGTTGATCACCCCATTAAAACACAGAAGCTCTCCTAAATTAGTTAATTATACGAATATTTCTTAAATGGGAGTTCTATTTCAATTCGCAGATACTTTTAAAAGCAATAATGTACGCTGTATAGCCAAATGAAATAACCGTATCAAATATATGGTTTAAAAAAAAATTCATCACACAAAAAAAAAAAAAAAATAAAATAAGGATTAAGAAATAATAAACACTTTTACCCAATCATGGGACGATCTAGTTTGTTTATCTGTTGACATTTAAATCGCAAATGTCTGTTCATATTTCATTCATCTGAACATTTTTATAATAATTTTAGACAAAACTAAAGACGTTCAAAATCATATCCACATTTAAATAATGGCCTAGTTTTTTTAGAAAAAAAAGAAAAAAAATATATACATCATAGTTAACACTGTATAGTAGTTTTTAAAATCTGTTTTGGATGAGACACGTTGTGGCGTATGACTTAATGTGCTGACTGCAGGCTTTGTAACTCCTGTCAAGGCTCATTATGTTCATTCGCAGACTAATACCTTATGGGAAAGCGCTGATGACCTCCTCAAACTCTGTGTGGTAGTACTGTTAGGCTCCCATCTATGGGAATAACTAGGACAAATGAGTTTAAAAATAAATGTTCAAAGAAAATAATGTGCATACCTATAAGAATGAATAAGAAAACATCTTTTGCGTGAGATGAACCCACATGGGTTATGACCCCCCCCATTACACGATGGGTTTAATAGTACCACTACCTGTTTTTCTAACACGTGGATTTGGCATTAAATAACCTAAAGAGGGTTGATATGGCCATTAAACGAAAAGCTAAACCTGTTTGCCATTAATTTGTTGAAGGTCTTGATCGGAATTCCAAGACAACATACATAATCAGTTGCGCGATTTATGTGTGGGTTGGTAGCCCCGGGAGTCACTTTAGTCTTGGGATTCATAATTTTAAAAAAATCAAATAATAAAGTGGTTTGTCGTTATTTCTGCAGGAACTTAATGGTGGTGGTGGCTGTGGGAGGTGCGCTACTCACGTAGACAATTTGCAAACACTTTGAGTCATTTGGCCATTCTAGTTGGAGTGGTTCTTTAAATTCCAGAATATACTGGGAGGGGTTGGAGGGTAAAACATTGATAATATTAAGGTCTGCTCAAAATGTTTGTTTTAATCCGAACCAGTGAACGCTTTTTTAAATCCTGCCCTGTTGATTTTTTCTTCTTCACTGCGTAGTTGATTAAAACGTGAATTGAAGTATTTTAGATGAGTAATATTTTTATTGATATAAAAAAACATCGAATCTTTGGGTTTGTCACAAGCTTTTTGAAACTTAATTTACTCCTAATTTGAAGGCCCCCTCCCCTCGTATGAATATCAGTATAATCGAGACAGTATACGTTTGTACTTGACCTACGATTTAATTACGTTTGTGACTCATAACTGCATCTCCTTTGTAGTATACGTCAATTTAAGTTTTCCGCCATTGAAATATAATTGAAATGCCATTTAGTTTCACAAAAAATACTTTTTTTTTCTTCTTTTTAAAAATAAGAAATAAACATTTGTTGATATATATAGAAAAACATAATAAAAAATATGATGTAATGAAATGATGTGCTGTAGCTATGTTTTTAATGTTGTTTTTTTTAAATAATATATGTTTTTCTTTGTAAATAAATTTGGAAACTGTAAAATATTTTTAGTGAACTTATTAGCATAAGCGACTACTCTGAAGCTCAGCAGTCTACTTCAGATTTTCATCTCTGAACAAAATAGGTTTTTTTAAAAAAACTCGGCGCTAAGTGAAAGGTCGTAATTGGAAAAACTCATAAGGTAGAAGTAGCTTGTAATAATAAATCAAGTACACTATAATTTAAAGCAATATAAGAAAAAGTTCTTTAATAGATCGCTAGGTCCACATAGGACTCTATTGCACAATATGTGAGACACTCCTTTTATAATATTGCAAACCGTGTGTTACTATGATACTGGAAAATTGTAGTAAGGTGTATGTGTGTGTGTGTGGTGTGTGTATATATATATATATATATAGTATATATGTATATATATAAGTACAATATGGCTATTTTTTCAGCCGACAATAATTTGGGAGAATATGGTCCTTTTGAAGTCAAACCTAATTTGTTTTTTTAAGAGTTATCACGCGCTAATTAAATGCATTAAGTGAATTAACTTTCAAAAAATTAGGTTTGACTTAATGTAAGGCACGATATTCCTGCCCATATATATATTATAGTATAATATATATATATATAGTACTATGATATCATTATATGATATAAGTGGGATTATATAGTAGTAGTACGATCGTGCGCTCTCTTGTTCCTTAATACTTCCGACGCATCCCATCATCCACTGGTAAGCAACGACTCGTGGGTTAAGAACTTGCAGAACCGTATAAAATTATAACTGCAAAATAATACATCCCTGAATTTTCTTGTTTGCCTAGGGACAGGTTTCACAGAAACCAAATATTGGGAAACAGATGCAGGGGTGTAATGCACGTTGAACGCAATAACAGTTGGTAATCTGTTTAGCTTGAACATAAAAAAGATTAGAAAATAAAAAAAAGTGTAAATGAAGATTGATACTTTAATTGCATATTGCAACTATTTTGCAATAGCTCTTTAAGTAAACATATCAAATGTTGTAATGATTAGATTATCATGACTGTGGGTAAAGATTCCACAGGTCCTGCTAGCACGACACAACACACCAAACAACATCGACAACTCACATCAAGTACACCGATCCATTTTTTTAATAATATGAATTATTTCCAATACAACAATGTTTATTTGGCAAATCTGAGTATATGTACCTTGCATAAACAAGAAGAAAGAAATAGTGGAGGAAAATATTGAGGGGGGGGGGGTGAGCAACATGATGCGATAGTACAGCTAATCTGTTTTCGATCGGAACATAAATGAAAAGATCAAAGAATGAAAAAAAGTGAGTTAAATGAAAGATTTATTATACTTTTTAGCATAATTGAACTATATTTGAAATAGCTCTCAAAGTAAGATATATTCAAATGTTGTATAATTGAAATTCATCTTACTGTGGTAGATCCACAGGTCCTGCTGAGTATAGCTCATAATTTTTCTAAAACATTGTTTTCAAAACCTCGCAAAATCTATATATGTATCTTTACATATGGTAGGATAGTATTTTAACAAAAAAAAAGAAATGTCAACTTTTGTTGCACTCCGTTTCTTGAATGATGTAAGCCGTTTTTGACTAAGACTTGTCTGTCCATATAAAAGCTTAATAGTAGATTTAAAATCTGGTCAGCTTATATCTTACACAGAGAACTTATTACTCGAATTATAATATATATAATGGATTGCTAAATATCCCTTTTATTATCATCATCAATGGATGTGAATATCTCTTGTCTACTAAGCCAGTTTTGTAGTAACCCTACATATCATGTCATTAACTGCACAACTTTAAGGGTTGCTACTTTCTAAGAATAAATGGTAATGTTTTGGGGGTGGGGGGAGCAATGGATATGTGGGAGTCCTTTTCCCTTTTGACAGTAAAAGAAAAAAGAGAGGGAGATACTCGATCCCCTCGAAAGCAAAACGCCCTTTATAACTCCTATTACTAAAACACTATATAACAAGCAGTGAGGGTTAATAGGAGTCGTAGTAGAGTAGTCGTAGTGGGTAGTGCTCTCTGCTCTCTGCTCTCTCTCTCTCTCTCTCTCTCTAGTGCGGTTGCGATGTGCTAGTCACACTACTTAGTTTTTATTTAGGATGACATAGTTAAAGCAGTTTTTTTTCTTCTTATTAACCATGTCATTCTACTTACCTGTCTGGACAAATTAAATCTTTTTTTCTTCAACCCCCTCCTCCTTCTCCCCATTTACTGCAGACCCAACCCCTCCTCACATTGCACCCATTTAAAAAAAAATTTCATGACTTAATATTTGCGATCTTTTTGAATGATTTCTTACAAACAAGTTTTCAGTTTAACTGAGCATGGACACTTTTTTACACACACACACACACACACACACACCACATATAATCTGTGTCCTCTATCTATCTCTATCTCTATCTGTATCTCTTCTCTATCCTCTATATGTGTTCTATCTCTATCTCTATCTGTGTCTCTATCTCTATCTCTATCTGTGTCTCTATCTCTATCTCTATCTATCTATATCTCTATCTATCTATATCTATCTATCTATATCTCTATCTATATCTATATCTATCTATATCTCTATCTATCTGTGTGTCTATCTATCTATGATCTCTATCTATCTATATCTCTATCTATCTGTGTGTCTATCTATCTATATCTCTATCTATCTGTGTGTCTATCTATTTGTGTGTTATCTATCTATATCTCTATCGTATCTATATCTCTAATCTATCTGTGTGTCTATCTATCTATAATCTCTATCTATCTGTGTGTCTATCTATCTATATCTCTATCTATCTCGTGTGTCTATCTATCTATATCTCTATCTATCTATATCTCTATGCTATCTATATCTCTATCTATCTATCTGCTATCTATCTGTGTGTATCTATCTATCTGTGTTCTATCTATCTATAATCTATCTATCTGTGTGTCTATCTATCTATATCCTCTATCTATCTGTGTGTCTGATCTAATGTGTCTCTGTGTCTCTATCTGTGTGTCTATCTATCTAAGATTCTCTATCTCTATCTATCTATCTATCTATCTATCTGTACCATTTCTGTCTCTATCTATGTTGAACTGTTGTTCAATACATAAACTAAACTATTTTGATGTAAACACTTCTAGATATTTTCTTTTGTGGTGGGGGTGTTGTAATAACCTCTGACCACCTTTATTAGAGGACTTTGAGTTGACACAATATATAGATGGTCTTGTGGCAGGTATTGAGTTTGGAGTTGATAAAAAGTTGTCTAAAGTTTGTATATTTGTTCTTCAGTTATCTAGGGGGGGTGTGTGGGGGGGCTGGAGCATGCATCAAAGAGAAGAGTGGGGTAGTCCTTAATTTTTACTGGAGTAGGGAATCTTTGTAAGGGCTGACCCTTTTTTTTTTCTTTTTTCTCTTCCATTCTGAGCTACAACTATCACCACCCTTGTAACTATTGTTCGACTTTACAGAGCGAGCCAAATATAAATTTCAATAGACTTAAAGATTTTGTCTTTTTTCAGAGAAATAAGAAATATATCGAAAATTATGAATCGGATATGAAATAGTCAATAACACCGATTTTGGAACACACCTGAAAACAAAATAAGATTACTAACACTCTAACAAAGAAAAAAAAAAAAAATTTACCACAAACTATTCCATACAAAACGTTGTGTTTGTAGAGCATCCGTGTAGGAAGCACAAGGTTCCTGATTCACTAACTCGGCTCATGAGTAGCGCAGGACCTGTGCGATAAGTGAGGAGCTGATGGTATGTTGGGGCACTCCACTTCAAACACAAAACAATCTCCTTGGTTTAGCTCTAGTGAAAAGAGGATAGACTCTTTTGCTCTCTGGCTGATACCAACATCAGGCACTCTGACAACTTACTTATATATTATATATATATATATTGTATATAATATGTGTAGATATATATGTATATATATTTGTTTATATATATGTTATGTATATATAGTATTATATATATGTATAGTATATATATGTATGTAATGTTATTATATGTTATGTATTTATGTATGTATGTTACGTATGTATGTATATGTATTATGTTGTATTATATGTATGTATTATGTATATGTATGATGTATGTATGTATATGTATGTTGTATGTATATGTATGTATGTTATATATGTATGTAGTAATATAATAATATGTATGTATAATTTATATGTATGTATAATGTATGTTTGTTAGATATTATTTAATCATACATTATGCTTATGTATTATATTTCGGCATTAATAACCCACAGGGTTGATATGGCCATTAAACTAAACAAAAAAAGACTTGGGTCTAAGATCAAAGGTAGTGTCAGTCAATCTCGATATCTAATCATCTCTCTCTTTATCAGATGATAACGAATGATAAATTTGTGGTACTTACTGCTTTGTCTTCCCTCACAAACACACCCCACCCCTACGCCCGAGTCTGTGATGATTGTGATGCAGCAGCAGCAGCAGCAGCAGCGATGATAATGATGATGGTGGTAGTGTGTTGGTGCTAGGGGCTCTATATATTCTTTGACTGTGTTAGGTAGCAAGCCAACCTCATGAATATTGCTTATTAGCTCTGTGATCGCGGAGTTGCTGTCCTGAATTGCACATTGTAAACCCACCTCCCCTCCCTCCAA
>JALAJA010001700.1:0-15961 GCA_023376005.1 Doryteuthis pealeii | reverse complement strand
GACATTGATAGAGAAAGGAAAGAATTTGCAGAGACATTGATAGAGGAAGGGAAAAAATTTGCAGAGACATGGATAGAGAAATTGAAAAAAATTGAAATACTTACAAAGAAACCGAAAAAGAATGCAAAGAATGTGATCAAGGATTTGATGAAGATTTTGTATGAAATATTACGGATTGAAATTAATATTAAGAAGAAAGAACAATATCACCCAGTACAAAGGAGAAACTCAGTGTTCAGCATTGTATTAAAGCAAGTAAGTATATTTTTTTGCGGAACTAAACTTTTGGTGTGCATATAAGTTTTTAAATAGCCCATTTCAAGTAGGTATTCCCTAGTATTGGATACCATATCTGGGCTGTGGAAGAAAGTTTCCCAGAATGGTGTTCTCTACAGTTTCTTTGAGAATAACAAGCAATTCTCTTCAAGAAGCATAGCAAGTATTTTTGAAGTAGATTTTCCAAGTTATAGAGTTCCAACTGAAAAAACCTTGTAGTGTTCTTACAACAATACTAGAGCAGTTCTAAAAATCATTAGCTAGTAGTGTTCATATGAATACATGCATTACCCTTTTACCTTGTTTATTTTCGGCTATCTATGAGGTTTTCTGTGTAAATATCTAAGTTGTATGACAATCAGTTTCATTCAATTTGTCATAGTGAAAGTTGCAGTATTTGTTATGAAATATTTTTTTTTTAATTTTTCAAATATTCAGTTTTTTTTTATTAATTAAGTTTTAATCTGATTTTTATGTTTCCTCATAAAATAGTTCCATGATATCTGGATATGTAAATATGCACATATATACATTTATAAAAATGTATGCATACCATCTACATATTATATTCTTAGGTACTACAGTTCCAACCACTATACCAACAACAATTCCAACCACATTCCTACAACAGTACCAAACCATATATAACCACATTCAACCCACACTTGCTACAACAGTACCAACCACTATACCAACAACAATTCCACCACACTTGCTACAACTGTGGGAACCATAGCAAGAAAAACAGGTCAATATTAATGATGACAATGACTTTTTATAAAATAATAAGAATCCTGTTAAGACTATTATATAGTGATATTTATTTGTAATTCTAATAGAAATTATCTGTGAGAGAAATCTTTTTCTTATAAGCCCTGGTGAATATAGTTCTCGATCATCACTCTTCCTCAGTTCATTCATTGGATATGTTATAACTTGTCTGATAATGATATATTACTCATGTATAACTGTGATAGGAATGTTAGATTTTCTGCTAAAATTCATGATAACTAAACTATATACCTTCGATATAATATGTGTATTGACGGCTTTAGTTTCATTTTGAGTTTCTTTTTTTGCTACCAATTTTTGAAAATCTATCCAAATTCATGACAATGTAGAAATTTCACTTCTGCTTTAAACAGGTTGATGTCTTGAAATTATGTGTTGTGATTTTAATGGATGCTATTAAAATATGAGAAAGGGTGTTGTGCAAGATTAATTCCATGTTATATATTGGTAGATAATTGATTAAAAATGAAATGATTGAATTGCATACTTCCATCTATGTATAGTGAGTATGTCTGTTCATAGGAATTATTAATGTTAGTGTATACATAATCATGCTTACCGAGTGTATACATATGACCTTTACTTTTACTCAAATAGAATACAATTGAACACAAGTGTTGATTATATGAAAGCAGACTACATGAGCAAAAGAAATAGGTTTCATTTCTATATGCTTTTAACTGAGATTGAAGTGTCATATGGATAGATTAGGTATCTAAAAAATGCTTCCTTTCACAATCATTTTTACCTATTAATAATTCTGAATATTTTGTATTGATCTTCAGCTTCATGATGTAAATCAGCTGGAGGAAGTACTTAAGATAATCACATTTCCCTGATCATGATCGTGTAACTTTAAAGTTTCCCACATGATATAGACATCTATTGAGTGAATCATAGGAAGCAGAAACTATTAACTATTTGTAAGATATATTGAAACACTTTTAGATTATGTTTAAATATATATCCAAAGGGATTGGCAAAATGTATTTTCATCTGCAGATTAGGTAATAATTGGGATGTGTGAGTTATTGCCTCATTGCTATTAAAATATATTTTTAAATTGGTTGTAGATTCTAAAATGTGTTATGAAGACTTGGATTTGTTTTTTTTCATAAAATATGATAATTATTAGTTATTTTACTTTATTCTTTCAGGGATATGTATTCATGATGAAGAAATTACAGATGAGAACATTCATAATCATGTTGTGGAAATTCAAGTCTCCACAAATCAGGATAACATTATAGACTTAGTTGTTGGCGGCAAACCTTTCCGATTTTCAAGCAGGGATATTGCACCAACATAACAGTGAATTTTACCAATCTAAATGCTCCAGTTGAGATGAATCTTTTGAATACAATAAATGTAGAGTATTATAATTATGACTGTTACTTATACGAATGGAAGCATTGTTGTTTACAAGGTGAGTGAAATGCTTTTCTTATGAGTTGATATTGCTTAAAGATTACTGTTTTTTTTGTTTGAAAATAACTAACATGAAAATAATAATCTGTAGGTAGTTTTTCTTTAGATTGTCAGTTGAAATGTCTCATGTAAGAATTGATGCTTTTCCTCTAAGTTGTGGTCTAGTTAGCAAATTTGTGTAGAATGACAAAAAAAGGAGACATAACAAAATTCTAGTGAGACAAGTTGCAATTAACTGATGAAAATGTTCAAACATTTCTTAAACGCGATTATAGATCAGACTGAACTATTTGTGATTTGATTATAATTTGACATTGTAATTATGAGATAGCTATGAGAAATGAAGAAGAAAGAAGCAAATTCCACTATGTAAGAGAAGAGTCTATGAAACTATTTCACAAAGATCAATTCATGCAATTATAAAATGTTTTTAATCAGTTCTTGTATTTCATGTTTTGTTTGTAGGATTATTTTTGCTAATGTTGTGAATGAATGTTTATTTCATATATCCCAATACCATTTGTTAACTGTGATTGATTTTCTATGACTATTTGATTTCATTACAGTTTGTCAAACCTTTAATGCGACTAATACTACCAAAAATTGAAAAAGATTGCAAACGAAACTGATTCTAAAGATAGTGAAAGAGGTGGGAGAATTTTTGGCAGAGCTATGGAAAGAGAAAGGGAAAAAATTTGCAGAGATATTGAAAGAGAAATTGAAAAAATTTGCAGGGATATTGAAAAAGAAAGGGAAAGAATTTGCAGAGACATGGAAAGAGAAATTGAAAAAATTTTGCAGAAACATGGATAGAGAAAAGGAAAATATTTGCAGAGACATGGAAAGAGAAATGGAAAAATTTGCAGAGACATGGAAAGAGAAAGGGGAAGAATTTGCAGAGACATTGATAGAGGAACTTGGAAAATTTGCAGAGACATTGATAGAGGAAGGGAAAAAATTGTCAGAGACATCGATAGAGAAATTGAAAATATTTGCAGAGACATGGAAAGAGAAATGGAAAAAATTTGCAGAGACAGGGAAAAAGAAAGGGGAAAAATTTGACGAGACATTGATAGAGAAAGGGAAAGAATTTGCAGAGACATTGATAGAGGAAGGGAAAAATTTGCAGAGACATGGATAGAGAATTGAAAAAAATTGAAATACTTACAAAAAACCGAAAAAGAAACCGAAAAAGAATGCAAAGAATGTGATCAAGGATTTGATGAGATTTTGTATGAAATATTACGGATTGAAATTAATATTAAGAAGAAAGAACAATATCACCCAGTACAAGGAGAACTCAGTGTTCAGCATTGTATTAAGCAAGTAAGTATATTTTTTGCGGGAACTGAACTTTTGGTGTGCATATAAGTTTTTAAATAGCCATTTCAAGTAGGTATTCCCCTAGTATTGGATACCACTATCTGGGCTGTGGAAGAAAGTTCCCAGAATGGTGTTCTCTACAGTTTCTTTGAGAATAACAAGCAATTCTCTTTCAAGAAGCATAGCAAGTATTTTGAAGTAGATTTTCCAAGTTATAGAGTTCCAACTGAAAAACCTTGTAGTGTTCTTACAACAATACTAGAGCAGTTCTAAAATCATTAGCTAGTAGTGTTCATATGAATACATGCATTACCCTTTTACCTTGTTTATCGGCCTATCTATGAGGTTTTTCTGTGTAAATATCTAAGTTGTATAACAATCAGTTTCATTCAATTTGTCATAGTGAAAGTTGCAGTATTTGTTATGAAATATTTTTTTTTAATTTTTCAAATATTCAGTTTTTTTTATTAATTAAGTTTTAATCTGATTTTATGTTTCCTCATAAAATAGTTCCATGATATCTGGATATGTAAATATGCACATATACATATACAAAAATGTATGCATACCATCTACATATTATATTCTTAGGTACTACAG
This sequence comes from Doryteuthis pealeii, assembly GCA_023376005.1. NCBI lineage: Eukaryota > Metazoa > Mollusca > Cephalopoda > Myopsida > Loliginidae > Doryteuthis > Doryteuthis pealeii. The sequence goes on along the minus strand of JALAJA010001700.1, from coordinate 11,542 downwards.
TTCCAACACTATACCAACAACAATTCCAACCACCATTCCTACAACAGTACCAACCACTATATCAACCACAATTCCACCACACTTGCTACAAACAGTACCAACCACTATACCAACAACAATTCCACCCACACTTGCTACAACTGTTGGGAACCATAGCAAGAAAACAGGTCAATATTAATGATGACAATGACTTTTTATAAATATAATAAGAATCCTGTTAAGACTATTATATAGTGATATTTATTTGTAAAATTCTAATAGAAATTATCTGTGAGAGAAAATCTTTTTTTATAAGCCCTGGTGAATATAGTTCTCGATCATCACTCTTCCTCAGTTCATTCATTGGATATGTTATAACTTGTCTGATAATGATATTTACTCATGTATAACTGTGATAGGAATGTTAGATTTTCTGCTAAAATTCATGATAACTAAACTATATACCTTCGATATAATATGTGTATTGACGGCTTAGTTTCATTTTGAGTTTCTTTTTTTTGCTACCAATTTTTGAAAAATCTATCCAAATTCATGACAATGTAGAAATTTCACTTGTGCTTTAAACAGTTTGATGTCTTGAAATTATGTGTTGTGATTTTAATGGATGCTATTAAAATATGAGAAAGGGTGTTGTGCAAGATTAATTCAATGTTATATATTTGTAGATAACACAGGGGAACACACTTTTTGTTGATTTGGATCAGACGTTTGTTTTTGACCATTGAATCCAAAAGTGTTCTCAGTTTTTCTATATCATGTCCATTTTGAGCTACGAGATACCCTCGCTTTTCTCAAAAAAACGTTAAAATACAGCTTTTACAAAAGTTTTGCTTATCTTATGGTGTAGCTGCCGGCATGACGATTCTTACTCATGTAATTGATTTTATTCAATTTAATACCGTGAAACTGTAAGAAAACAAATAGCATTTAATAACAGCGAATACAACAAGGCAGAACAATTTAAAAAGAATCTCAAAATACAGAAACTTCAATAAATAGACATTTCAAGAGATGGAAACTCACAGCTTGTTGCTTCATTCCGACCAGCCTGGTAGCGATAATCTAACTAAAATCCCTTACCCCCTTTTTGGTTAGGGTTCATAGACCACAGAAACTAGTGATCCGCACCAAATGATGTTAACTCTTAAACTACCCTAAATTTAATACTCTTGGTGGTAGTTAATTTATATAAACAAAAATATTCATATAAAAAATAAAACATAATTAAACTGGTCAGTTTTTTAGCGGCAGCTACACTCCCACAAATCACCCTGAATTACGAATTAATGGTGATTTTATTGCAACTGTTTTTAAGATGCTGGGAATGTTCAATATGAGTCTCACAAAGTTTACCCCTCTCTAATTGTTCTTAGTTAACATCAAATGACGTTTCAATAAATATATTGAAGACAAATGTCCAATTTAAAACTCTTGGGGGTAGTTAATTTATATAAACAAAAATATTCATATAGAAATAAAACAATTAAACTGGTCAGTTTTTAGCGGCAGCTACATATGGAAGGTTTTAAAAATGTATGTATAATGGGAAATAATAAAACATCACACTTGGCATTACAAATTTTGTTGGGCTAGATCTGACACCATTTTTTTGACAAACTTTTGGATTCTGAATCCAAAAATTACCCAATGTTTTCTCTATTATATCAACGTTTTAAGTTTGCAGGATACCTTTGCTTGGTCACAAAAAACATTAAAATACTTCATGTGAAATTGCAAGTCAAATTGGGTGCAAGTAGTTAAGGTAAAAAATTAAACATTGTTTTTTTCTAGTGGGTTCAATATATGAACAATTTCCCTTTTGCTCCATAGTTAGCCATCATATTTGCATCCCATATACTTTAATACCATTCCTCAATGAATTTCAGATCTTGGTGGAATCATTCATCTTGCTCATAGCTGACGCACATCAAGTTTTTCCAAGAAGTTAGCAAGATTGCTCTGCAGAAAATGGAATTGATGCTTATGTTGCAATCAAAGCATTTTATGGGTATCCAATTTTCAGTGTAATTCATTGCTCATGCATTTCCAAAAGAATTCTTGACGAGGCAAAGAACTTGTCAAGAACAAAACATTCTTTTCGAGTACGGACATTATCCCGATGAAATTTTCATCTTTGATAACTTCCAGAATCTGACACACTTGCCTTGAATTTTTCAATTGACGGGCCAGGAAATGCCAAAATATGGCACGTGAAACACTTGCTTTAATTGGTAATGCTTTAATGAATTGGTTCAAGAGACCTAGTGGCCTTTACACCACAAGATACAGATTCACTAGCCACTCGTCTCTGCACGCTCCGAGGACGTTTTACAAGGCACGCTGTCGCAATACACAACCTTAGGTTATTCGATTATCAAACACAGTTCCAGTAGTTGCCGTCTTCAGTCAAAGTCTTCACCCCAGAAATAGGCAATCTTCAGCTTTGGTTTGTGGTCAGAGCGTAGGTATCACGTAAAAGGCAGGTTCTAATGCGTCTTAAAAGCCACGCGCTTGCTGCAGCCAATTTCCATTATGTTGACAGCTATCTGTGCGTATCAATCTCGCTTGGGGGTCAGGGAAATCTTGTTGTTTGTTTACAATTTCGGCTGTTCATTCATAGATCTCTCGTAGTAGTTTTTTTCACCGTAGTAAATAATACAAAGACTTCTTCGTTTTTCATAAATTTATTTATTTTTAACTTCTTCAGCTTATTGCTCTTGAAAGAGAGAGAATGTCGTAATATATAGCGCTATTTTAAATTCGGCTTCAAGTTTTGGCTTCATTAAACTCCTTAATAATTACTTTCGTTCGTCATTTCGACGATATACAAATTAGCGACTACAGATCTCATTCCAGCTCTCGTGTGTGTCTCGGTTTCGACAGACTTCTCTCGCACGCGTTATATATATATTTTTTTTTGCCAATAATATTCCCAGAAAAGGAACATTCTACATTTTTCTAGAAAAAGGATAATTCCAGAAATAGAACATTATGGAATGCCCTAGCAAGTTTCGGTGACCTTCTACAAAGTTCGGGAACATTCGAACACGTGCCAATCCAAGGTCACTCCTCCGTCTGGGCAATTAGATCAAAGGAACTTCGTGGCGACAGTCTTGGGATTTCAAGAACCCATTTGTAAAATTTTCGACTTTTTGAATCGTCGTTTATTGTTTTTATTGCGATATTAAGGATTTTATTATTTTCAATCCCCGGCCACCCATGCGAGCTAGCTAATTCCGTTACACTAGTTTCATGTGCCAGGTGAAAAAATAATTTTCTTTATGTCAACAAATGGCTCATGTAGATTGTTGGGATCAACAGGTTTGAGGTTAGATCATGGAGGCCAATTGTTCTCCACCCAAGGCTTCTCTGAATGAGGCCCTGGACGTACAGCTGAAGGTAGACTAGAATATTCAATTTTACATTAGTTTTTTCTTGTTATACGGTGAAATTTTATTATATAAAATCACCTTTGTTCTACAAGCCTCGCTATCAACCAGCTAATCACAGGCCGGCATTCTTTAGCGCAAATTCAAAGAGACAAATTCTTCCTTTTCTGATCGAGCCTCCCCGAAGACTGACGTACAAGGCGTCTCTTATATTCATGCGAACAGAAGGTTGTAGCGAGGGACTCCGATAATCCACCCTATCTCATGAACTAAGTTAAGTGAACTGTGTTATTTATATAATCATTCCTGCAAACAAAACTTAGGTTGCAATAATTAATTGTTATTTCTTCATGACAAGTCGTTTTTGAATTCTAAATTGTGTTCATGTGTTTTCTATTTTAACTCCTGTCTGTCCACACTCGTGGCCTCAATCACCACATTTTGCAAGCTAAGTTAAGTTATGGTCTCATATTTACTGAATATGAGATTTGAGTTGAAGAGAAAAGAATTGTGAACAAAAGCTGGAAAGAATAACAACTTGCTGAGAGTAATTATGTCAAAAAAACAAAAAAAACAAACATTCATATCAAAAGTGGGAGCCCTGATATACGTGAACTTAAGAAAGAAAAAAATTTCTCAACAAGTAACAAAGCCTAAAAGGTTTCAATCCAGGAAAGAAAAAACATAATTCAGTAAGGAATGTTAAAAATTTGAAAGAAAATGAATTTTCATAACTTTCACTTTATGACATAAAATTTTTTTTTTAAATTCTTACGCCAAGTAGTAAAGCCTAAAAGGTTTCAAACCCACGGAGAAAATATTTCACTATCAAGTGTTTAAAAAATGTTGGAAAAAAAAATAATTCGTAACTTTTGAATGACATTACAAACTTAACGAAAAAAATGGTTAGTCAAACTCGGACAAAAGGAAAAAAAACACTTATTGTCAATTTCAAGCGTGCGTTTTCCCTCCAGCTCGTTTTCCTCGTGCGTTTCCCTTCCACCCAAGGAAGCACTACGGTCCATCTACCCTTGCATTAACCACGCTTGGACCAGGCTGCTACTATCAAACTACAGGCCCTGCGTACGAGAAGAAAAGAAGAAATAAATAAATAAATTCTATCGTAGAATGGCCACTTTAAACGAAAATTAAAAGGTGTTTCTAACGATTTTAGACGCCTTCCAAGGAAGAGAGAACTAATTAAAAGAAAACAAAGAGAAATACGTTCCTTGACGATAAAAATTAAAAGTATTATACCAGGCAGAATGAAGTTTTGGAAGAATGTGGATTCGTAGCTGAACTACGAAATGAGTTTCATTTTTAGGACTTCCACTAATAACAGACTTGAAAATTTGGGGCGGCAATTCTCCGACTCAACAATATTGAAAGCAGTCGACAAGTTCCATTACCGTTTGATTTTTTCATACCAAGCTACCTACACAGAATATTCCAGACACTGTAGAAAAGCTAGAAGGTCGAAAGAAATTCGGAGATGGTTTTCTGTAGTCTCCAGCCGCTTTCTGCGTTTTGAGGAAGAATTCAAAGGACAACGCGTATTTTTGGGGTGAAGCTTCCTTAGCATGAAGACAAGATAAGTCTGTTACCTCCAATTACCAAGTAGCTCTAAATTGCTTGATAGAATTTGCTAATCCGGAAGAAAAAGAATCAAACAAGGAGAGATACTAAAAGAAAAAAAATAAGAACAAAAAGTTTCACTGACCATACTAATGGGTCAATAAGTGGCCTAGGCAAGACTTTAAACTACAATTAATTCCTTACATACTATGGGGTCATGTAGTCCTAGGCAAGACCTAAATTAACAAAATCAATTCACTGACCATACTATGGGGTCAATAAGTAATCCAGCAAGAACTTTAAACTCATCAATTCACTCGACATTCTTATGGCGGTCAATCAAGTAGTCCTAGGCAAGACTTTAAACTACACTCAGAAGTTTTGTCGTGAGAATAACATTTAATGTGTTGTCTATTGGTGTTTCGTGGTAACATTTTGGTTCTTCTGATTTCATGTGGATTTTACTGATCCACTGGCTCCAAATTCAGAATGTATGTTGCATAGCACTTCTTCGCCTACTCTGAATCCGTATACGTTGCTTGTATACTGCGAGGTAGGTTAGTAAGTCGGCGTAGAGACTCAAACCATGGGCCATTGTAACAAAACTTCGTTATTTATTTTAACATTCTCCTCGTGGTGGGTGGCGAGCTTGACAATGAAATGACCGAGGGTTGACAATGAACTTCCACTTCTGCTGGGTCTGGCGGTTGGTCAGGTAAGGGGTGGCTGGTGGCGTCCACCGCCCTTTAGCCGTGGCGGTGCTTGACTCGTCGGTCCGCCGTTCTCCTCTCCTGACTGGGGTTCTGCTGTTCACTACTGAACGCCGCCAGATCCCCAGCAAGAAGTGGAAAGTCTTGTCAAACCTCGGTCATTTCATGTCAAGCTCGCCACCCACCACGAGAGAATGTAAATAAATAAACTAAGTTTTGTTACAATGCCCATGTGTTGAGTCTCTACGCCGACTACTAACCTAACCGCAGTAACAAGCAACGTATACGATTCAGAGTAGCGAAGAAGGTGCTAATGCAACATCATTCTGATTTGGAGCCAGTGGATCAGTAAATCCACATGAATTCAGAAAGAACAAATGTTACCAACGAAACACAACTAGACACACATTAAATGTATTCTCACGACAAACTTCTGAGTGTAGTTTAAAGTCTTGCCTAGGACTACTTATTGACCGCATAGAATGGTCAGTGAATTGATTAGTTTAAAGTCTTGCCTAAGGATTACTTAATTGACCCATAGTATGGTCCAGTGAATGATGTAATTTAGTCTTGCTAGGACTACTATTGACCCCATAGTATGGTAAGTGAATTAATGTGTTTAAAGTCTTGCCTAGGCCTACTTATTGACCCATAGTATGGTCAGTGAACTTTTTGTTCTTATTTTTTTCTTTTAGTAGTCTCTCCTTGTTTGAATTTTTTTCTCTCCGGATAGCATAATTCTATCAAGCAATTTTAGAGCTACTTGGTAATTGAGGTAACAGACTTGATCTTGTCTTCATGCTAAGAAGCTTCACAAAATACGCGTTGTCCTTGAATCTTCCCTCACGAGGAAGCGGCTGAGACTACAGGAACCATCTCCGATTTCTTTCGACTCTAGCTTGCTACGTTCTGGAAATATTTCTGTGTAGGTAGGCTTGGGTATTGAAAAATCAACGGTAATGGACTTGTTCGACTGCTTCCAAATATTTGTTGAGTCGAGAATTGCCTCCCCAAATTCATCAAGTCTGTTATTAGTGGAAGTCCTAAAAATGAACTCATTTCGTAGTTTCAGCTACGAATCCACATTCTTCCAAACTTCATTCTGCCTTGGTATAGATACTTTAATTTTATCGTTCAAGGAACGTATTTCTCTTTGTTTTTCTTTTATTATGTTCTCTTCTTCCTTGGAAGGCTTCTAAATCGTAGAAACACCTTTTAATTTCGTAAAGGTGGCCATTCTACGATAGAATTTATTTATTTATTTCTTCTTTTCTTCTCGTACGCAGGGCCTGTAGTTTGATAGTAGCAGCCGTGGTCCAAGCGTGGTTAATGCAAGGGTAGATGGACCGTAGGTGCTTCCTTGGGTGGAGGGAAACGCACGAGGAAACGAGTGGAGGGAAACGCACGCTTGAAATTGACAATAAGTGTTTTTTTCCTTTTGTCCGAGTTTGACTAACCATTTTTTTTCGTTAAGTTTGTAATGTCATTTCAAAAGTTACGAATTATTTTTTTTTCCAACATTTTTTTAAACACTTGATAGTGAATATTTTTTCTCCGTGGGTTTGAAACCTTTTAGGCTTTCTACTTGGCGTAAGAATTTAAAAAAAAATTTTATGTCATAAAGTTGAAAGTTAAATGAAATTCATTTTCTTTCAAATTTTTAACATTCCTTACTGAATTATGTTTTTTCTTTCCTGGGATTGAAACCTTTTAGGCTTTGTTACTTGGTTGAGAAATTTTTTTCTTTCTTTAAGTTCACGTATATCAGGGCTCCCACTTTTGATATGAATGTTTGTTTTTTTGTTTTTTGACATAATTACTCTCAGCAAGTTGTTATTCTTTCCAGCTTTTGTTCACAATTCTTTTCTCTTCAACTCAAAATCTCATATTCAGTAAATATGAGACCATAACTTAACTTAGCTTGCAAAATGTGGTGATTGAGGCCACGAGTGTGGACAGACAGGAGTTAAAATAGAAAACACATGAACACAATTTAGAATTCAAAAACGACTTGTATCATGAAGAAATAACAATTAATTATTGCAACCTAAGTTTTTGTTTGCAGGAATGATTATATAAATAACACAGTTCACTTAACTTAGTTCATGAGATAGGGTGGATTATCGAGTCCCTCGCTACAACTTCTGTTCGCATGAATATAAGAGACGCCTTGTACGTCAGTCTTCGGAGGCTCGATCAGAAAAGGAAGAATTTGTCTCTTTGAATTTGCCGCTAAAGAATGCCGGCCTGTGATTAGCTGTTGATAGCGAGGCTTGTAGAACAAAGGTGATTTTTATATAATAAAAATTTCACCGTATAACAAGAAAAACTAATGTAAAATTGAATATTCTAGTCTACCTTCAGCTGTACGTCCAGGGCCTCATTCAGAAGAAGCCTTGGGTGGAGAACAATTGGCCTCCATGATCTAACCTCAAACCTGTTGATCCCAACAATCTACATGAGCCATTTTGTTGACATAAAGAAAATTATTTTTCACCTGGCACATGAAACTAGTGTAACGGAATTAGCTAGCTCGCATGGGTGGCGGGATTGAAAATAATAAAAATCCTTTAATATCGCAATAAAAACAATAACGACGATTCAAAAGTCGAAAATTTTACAAATGGGTTTCTTGAAATCCAAGACTGTCCGCCACGAAGTTCCTTTGATCTAATTGCCCAGACGGAGGAGTGACCTTGGATTGGCACGTGTTCGAATGTTTCCCGACTTTGTAGAAGGTCACCGCGAACTTGCTAGGGCATTCCATAATGTTCTATTCTGGAATTATCCTTTTTCTAGAAAAATGTAGAATGTTCCTTTTCTGGAATATTATTGGCAAAAAAAATATATATATAAGCGTGCGAGAGAAGTCTGTCGAAACCGAGACACACACGAGAGCTGGAATGAGATCTGTAGTCGCTAATTTGTATATCGTCGAATGGACGAACGAAAGTAATTATAAGGAGTTTAATGAAGCCAAACTTGAAGCCGAATTTAAAATAGCGCTATATATTACGACATTCTCTCTCTTTCAAGAGCAATAAGCTGAAGAATTAAAAATAAATAAATTTATGAAAAACGAAGAAGTCTTTGTATTATTTACTACGGTGAAAAAAACTACTACGAGAGATCTATGAATGAACAGCCGAAATTGTAAACAAACAACAAGATTTCCCTGACCCCCAAGCGAGATTGATACGCACAGATAGCTGTCAACATAATGGAAATTGGCTGCAGCAAGCGCGTGGCTTTTAAGAGCACTTAGAACCTGCCTTTTACGTGATACCTACGCTCTGACCACAAACCAAAGCTGAAGATTGCCTATTTCTGGGGTGAAGACTTTGACTGAAGACGGCAACTACTGGAACTGTGTTGATAATCGAATAACCTAAGGTTGTGTATTGCGCCAGCGTGCCTTGTAAACGTCCTCGGAGCGTGCAGAGACGAGTGGCTAGTGAATCTGTATCTTGTGGTGTAAAGGCCCACTAGGTCTCTTGAACCAATTCATTAAAGCATTACCAATTAAAGCAAGTGTTTCACGTGCCATATTTTGGCATTTCCTGGCCCGTCAATTGAAAATTCAAGGCAAGTGTGTCAGATTCTGGAAGTTATCAAAGATGAAAATTTCATCGGGATAATGTCCGTACTCGAAAAGAATGTTTGGTTCTTGACAAGTTCTTTGCCTCGTCAAGAATTCTTTTGAAATGCATGAGCAATGAATTACACTGAAATTGATACCATAAAATGCTTGATTGCAACATAAGCATCAAGTTCCATTTTCTGCAGAGCAATCTTGCTAACTTCTTGGAAAAACTTGATGTGGTCAGCTATGAGCAAGATGAATGATTCCACCAAGATCTGAAATTCATTGAGGAATGGTATTAAAGTATATGGGATGCAAATATGATGGCTAACTATGGAGCATAAAGGGAAATTGTTCATATATTGAACCACTAGAAAAAACAATGTTTAATTTTTTACCTTAACTACTTGCACCCAATTTGACTTGCAATTTCACATGAAGTATTTTAATGTTTTTTTGTGACCAAGCAAAGGTATCCTGCAACTTAAAACGTTGATATAATAGAGAAAACATTGGGTATTTTTGGATTCAGAATCCAAAAGTTTGTCAAAAATGGTGTCAGATCTAGCCCAACAAAATTTGTAATGCAAGTGTGATGTTTATTATTTCCCATTATACATACATTTTTAAAACCTTCCATATGTAGCTGCCGCTAAAAACTGACCAGTTTAATTGTTTTATTTCTATATGAATATTTTTGTTTATATAAATTAACTACCCAAAGAGTTTTAAATTGGACATTTGTCTTCAATATATTTATTGAAACGTCATTTGATGTTAATAAGAACAATTAGAGAGGGTAAACTTTGTGAGACTCATATTGAACATTCCCAGCATCTTAAAAACAGTTGCAATAAAATCACCATTAATCTCGTAATTCAGGGTGATTTGGTGGGAGTGTAGCTGCCGCTAAAAACTGACAGTTTAATTATGTTTTATTTTTATATGAATATTTTTGTTTATATAAATTAATACCACCAAGAGTATTAAATTTAGGGTAGTTTAAGAGTTAACATCATTTGGTGCGGATCACTAGTTTCTGTGGTCTATGAACCTAACCAAAAAGGGGTAAGGGGATTTTAGTTAGATTATCGCTACCAGGGCTGGTCGGAATGAAGCAACAAGCTGTGAGTTTCCATCTCTTGAAATGTCTATTTATTGAAGTTTCTGTATTTTGAGATTCTTTTAAATTGTTCTGCCTTGTTGTATTCGCTGTTATTAAATGCTATTTGTTTTTCTTACAGTTTCACGGTATTAATTGAATAAATCAATTACATGAGTAAGAATCGTCATGCGGCAGCTACACCAATAAGATAAGCAAAACTTTGTTAAAAGCTGTATTTTAACGTTTTTTTGAGAAAAGCGAGGGTATCTCGTAGCTCAAAAGGTGGACATGATATAGAAAAACTGAGAACACTTTTGGATTCAATGGTCAAAAACAAACGTCTGATCCAAATCAACAAAAAAGTGTGTTCCCGTGTTATCTACAAATATATAACATTGATTAATCTTGCACAACACCTCTTTCTCATATTTTAATAGCATCCATTAAAATCACAACACATAATTTCAAGACATCAAATGTTTAAAAGCACAAAGTGAAATTTCTACATTGTCATGAATCTTGGATAGATTTTCAAAATTGGTAGCAAAAAAGAAACTCAGATGAAACTAAGCCGTCAATACACATATTAATCGAAGGTAATATAGTTTAGTTATCATGAATTTAGCAGAAAATCTAACATTCCTATAACAGTTATACATGAGTATAATATCATTATCAGACAAGTTTATAACATATCCAATGAATGAACTGAGGAAGAGTGATGATCGAGAACTATATTCACCAGGTTATAAGAAAAAGATTTCTCTCACAGATAATTATATATTAGAATTTACAATATAATATCACTATATAATTAGTCTTAACAGGATTCTTATTATATTTATAAAAGTCATTGTCATCATTAATATTGACCTGTTTTTTACTTGCTATGGTTCCACAGTTGTAGCAAGTGTGGGTGGAATTGTTGTTGGTATAGTGGTTTGGTACTGTTGTAGCAGTGTGGGTGGAATTGTGGTTGATATAGTGGTTGGTACTGTTGTAGGAATGGTGGTTGGAATTGTTGTTGGTATAGTGGTTGGAACTGTAGTACCTAAGAATATAATATGTAGATGGTATGCATACATTTTTGTATATGTTTATATATGTGCATATTTGCATATCCAGATATCATGGAACTATTTATGAGGAAACATAAATCGATTAAAACTTAATTGAATAA
>JALAJA010001698.1:0-22740 GCA_023376005.1 Doryteuthis pealeii | reverse complement strand
AAAGAGAGAGATAGGACTTCCAACTTTATTCTAATTCTATAATAGGGTGCCACCTTTATTCATTTTTTGATAATAGGGTTGCTACCTTTATTCTACCAATTCACTATAGGACTTCCAACTTTATTCTACAATTCTATAATAGGGTTGCCACCTTTATTTTTTTGATAATAGGGTTGCTACCTTTATTCTACCAATTCACTATAGGACTTCCAACTTTATTCTACAATTCTATAATAGGGTTGCCACCTTTATTCGATTTTTGATAATAGGGTTGCTACCTTTATTCTACCAATTCACTATAGGACTTCCAACTTTATTCTACAATTCTAATAGGGTTGCCACCTTTATTTTTTTGATAATAGGGTTGCTACCTTTATTCTACCAATTCACTATAGGACTTCCAACTTATTCTACAATTCTATAATAGGGTTGCCACCTTTATTCGATTTTTTGATAATAGGGTTGCTACCTTTATTCTACCAATTCACTATAGGACTTCCAACTTTATTCTACAATTCTATAATAGGGTTGCCACCTTTATTCGATTTTTTGATAATAGGGTTGCTACCTTTATTCTACCAATTCACTATAGGACTTCCAACTTTATTCTACAATTCTATAATAGGGTTGCCACCTTTATTCGATTTTTTGATAATAGGGTTGCTACCTTTATTCTACCAATTCACTATAGGACTTCCAACTTTATTCTACAATTCTATAATAGGGTTGCCACCTTTATTCGATTTTTGATAATAGGGTTGCTACCTTTATTCTACCAATTCACTATAGGACTTCCAACTTTATTCTACAATTCTATAATAGGGTTGCCACCTTTATTCGATTTTTTGATAATAGGGTTGCTACCTTTATTCTACCAATTCACTATAGGACTTCCAACTTTATTCTACAATTCTATAATAGGGTTGCCACCTTTATTCGATTTTTTGATAATAGGGTTGCTACCTTTATTCTACCAATTCACTATAGGACTTCCAACTTTATTCTACAATTCTATAATAGGGTTGCCACCTTTATTCGATTTTTTGATAATAGGGTTGCTACCTTTATTCTACCAATTCACTATAGGACTTCCAACTTTATTCTACAATTCTATAATAGGGTTGCCACCTTTATTCGATTTTTTGATAATAGGGTTGCTACCTTTATTCTACCAATTCACTATAGGACTTCCAACTTTATTCTACAATTCTATAATAGGGTTGCCACCTTTATTCGATTTTTTGATAATAGGGTTGCTACCTTTATTCTACCAATTCACTATAGGACTTCCAACTTTATTCTACAATTCTATAATAGGGTTGCCACCTTTATTTTTGATAATAGGGTTGCTACCTTTATTCTACCAATTCACTATAGGACTTCCAACTTTATTCTACAATTCTATAATAGGGTTGCCACCTTTATTCGATTTTTTGATAATAGGGTTGCTACCTTTATTCTACCAATTCACTATAGGACTTCCAACTTTATTCTACAATTCTATAATAGGGTTGCCACCTTTATTTTTTTGATAATAGGGTTGCTACCTTTATTCTACCAATTCACTATAGGACTTCCAACTTTATTCTACAATTCTATAATAGGGTTGCCACCTTTATTCGATTTTTGATAATAGGGTTGCTACCTTTATTCTACCAATTCTATAGGATTTTTTGATAATAGGGTTGCTACCTTTATTCTACCAATTCACTATAGGACTTCCAACTTTATTCTACAATTCTATAATAGGGTTGCCACCTTTATTCGATTTTTTGATAATAGGGTTGCTACCTTTATTCTACCAATTCACTATAGGACTTCCAACTTTATTCTACAATTCTATAATAGGGTTGCCACCTTTATTCGATTTTTGATAATAGGGTTGCTACCTTTATTCTACCAATTCACTATAGGACTTCCAACTTTATTCTACAATTCTATAATAGGGTTGCCACCTTTATTCGATTTTTTGATAATAGGGTTGCTACCTTTATTCTACCAATTCACTATAGGACTTCCAACTTTATTCTACAATTCTATAATAGGGTTGCCACCTTTATTCGATTTTTGATAATAGGGTTGCTACCTTTATTCTACCAATTCACTATAGGACTTCCAACTTTATTCTACAATTCTATAATAGGGTTGCCACCTTTATTCGATTTTTTGATAATAGGGTTGCTACCTTTATTCTACCAATTCACTATAGGACTTCCAACTTTATTCTACAATTCTATAATAGGGTTGCCACCTTTATTCGATTTTTTGATAATAGGGTTGCTACCTTTATTCTACCAATTCACTATAGGACTTCCAACTTTATTCTACAATTCTATAATAGGGTTGCCACCTTTATTCGATTTTTTGATAATAGGGTTGCTACCTTTATTCTACCAATTCACTATAGGACTTCCAACTTTATTCTACAATTCTATAATAGGGTTGCCACCTTTATTTTTTTTGATAATAGGGTTGCTACCTTTATTCTACCAATTCACTATAGGACTTCCAACTTTATTCTACAATTCTATAATAGGGTTGCCACCTTTATTCGATTTTTTGATAATAGGGTTGCTACCTTTATTCTACCAATTCACTATAGGACTTCCAACTTTATTCTACAATTCTATAATAGGGTTGCCACCTTTATTCGATTTTTGATAATAGGGTTGCTACCTTTATTCTACCAATTCACTATAGGACTTCCAACTTTATTCTACAATTCTATAATAGGGTTGCCACCTTTATTCGATTTTTTGATAATAGGGTTGCTACCTTTATTCTACCAATTCACTATAGGACTTCCAACTTTATTCTACAATTCTATAATAGGGTTGCCACCTTTATTCGATTTTTTGATAATAGGGTTGCTACCTTTATTCTACCAATTCACTATAGGACTTCCAACTTTATTCTACAATTCTATAATAGGGTTGCCACCTTTATTGATTTTTTGATAATAGGGTTGCTACCTTTATTCTACCAATTCACTATAGGACTTCCAACTTTATTCTACAATTCTATAATAGGGTTGCCACCTTTATTCGATTTTTTGATAATAGGGTTGCTACCTTTATTCTACCAATTCACTATAGGACTTCCAACTTTATTCTACAATTCTATAATAGGGTTGCCACCTTTATTCGATTTTTTGATAATAGGGTTGCTACCTTTATTCTACCAATTCACTATAGGACTTCCAACTTTATTCTACAATTCTATAATAGGGTTGCCACCTTTATTCGATTTTTTGATAATAGGGTTGCTACCTTTATTCTACCAATTCACTATAGGACTTCCAACTTTATTCTACAATTCTATAATAGGGTTGCCACCTTTATTCGATTTTTTGATAATAGGGTTGCTACCTTTATTCTACCAATTCACTATAGGACTTCCAACTTTATTCTACAATTCTATAATAGGGTTGCCACCTTTATTCGATTTTTTGATAATAGGGTTGCTACCTTTATTCTACCAATTCACTATAGGACTTCCAACTTTATTCTACAATTCTATAATAGGGTTGCCACCTTTATTCGATTTTTTGATAATAGGGTTGCTACCTTTATTCTACCAATTCACTAGGACTTCCAACTTTATTCTACAATTCTATAATAGGGTTGCCACCTTTATTTTTTTGATAATAGGGTTGCTACCTTTATTCTACCAATTCACTATAGGACTTCCAACTTTATTCTACAATTCTATAATAGGGTTGCCACCTTTATTCGATTTTTTGATAATAGGGTTGCTACCTTTATTCTACCAATTCACTATAGGACTTCCAACTTTATTCTACAATTCTATAATAGGGTTGCCACCTTTATTCGATTTTTTGATAATAGGGTTGCTACCTTTATTCTACCAATTCACTATAGGACTTCCAACTTTATTCTACAATTCTATAATAGGGTTGCCACCTTTATTCGATTTTTTGATAATAGGGTTGCTACCTTTATTCTACCAATTCACTATAGGACTTCCAACTTTATTCTACAATTCTATAATAGGGTTGCCACCTTTATTCGATTTTTTGATAATAGGGTTGCTACCTTTATTCTACCAATTCACTATAGGACTTCCAACTTTATTCTACAATTCTATAATAGGGTTGCCACCTTTATTCGATTTTTGATAATAGGGTTGCTACCTTTATTCTACCAATTCACTATAGGACTTCCAACTTTATTCTACAATTCTATAATAGGGTTGCCACCTTTATTCGATTTTTGATAATAGGGTTGCTACCTTTATTCTACCAATTCACTATAGGACTTCCAACTTTATTCTACAATTCTATAATATTGATAATAGGGTTGCTACCTTTATTCTACCAATTCACTATAGGACTTCCAACTTTATTCTACAATTCTATAATAGGGTTGCCACCTTTATTGATTTTTGATAATAGGTTGCTACCTTTATTCTACCAATTCACTATAGGACTTCCAACTTTATTCTACAATTCTATAATAGGGTTGCCACCTTTATTCGATTTTTTGATAATAGGGTTGCTACCTTTATTCTACCAATTCACTATAGGACTTCCAACTTTATTCTACAATTCTATAATAGGGTTGCCACCTTTATTCGATTTTTTGATAATAGGGTTGCTACCTTTATTCTACCAATTCACTATAGGACTTCCAACTTTATTCTACAATTCTATAATAGGGTTGCCACCTTTATTGATTTTTGATAATAGGGTTGCTACCTTTATTCTACCAATTTATAGGACTTCCAACTTTATTCTACAATTCTATAATAGGGTTGCCACCTTTATTCGATTTTTTGATAATAGGGTTGCTACCTTTATTCTACCAATTCACTATAGGACTTCCAACTTTATTCTACAATTCTATAATAGGGTTGCCACCTTTATTCGATTTTTTGATAATAGGGTTGCTACCTTTATTCTACCAATTCACTATAGGACTTCCAACTTTATTCTACAATTCTATAATAGGGTTGCCACCTTTATTCGATTTTTTGATAATAGGGTTGCTACCTTTATTCTACCAATTCACTATAGGACTTCCAACTTTATTCTACAATTCTATAATAGGGTTGCCACCTTTATTCGATTTTTGATAATAGGGTTGCTACCTTTATTCTACCAATTCACTATAGGACTTCCAACTTTATTCTACAATTCTATAATAGGGTTGCCACCTTTATTTTTTGATAATAGGGTTGCTACCTTTATTCTACCAATTCACTATAGGACTTCCAACTTTATTCTACAATTCTATAATAGGGTTGCCACCTTTATTCGATTTTTTGATAATAGGGTTGCTACCTTTATTCTACCAATTCACTATAGGACTTCCAACTTTATTCTACAATTCTATAATAGGGTTGCCACCTTTATTCGATTTTTTGATAATAGGGTTGCTACCTTTATTCTACCAATTCACTATAGGACTTCCAACTTTATTCTACAATTCTATAATAGGGTTGCCACCTTTATTCGATTTTTTGATAATAGGGTTGCTACCTTTATTCTACCAATTCACTATAGGACTTCCAACTTTATTCTACAATTCTATAATAGGGTTGCCACCTTTATTTTTTTGATAATAGGGTTGCTACCTTTATTCTACCAATTCACTATAGGACTTCCAACTTTATTCTACAATTCTATAATAGGGTTGCCACCTTTATTCGATTTTTTGATAATAGGGTTGCTACCTTTATTCTACCAATTCACTATAGGACTTCCAACTTTATTCTACAATTCTATAATAGGGTTGCCACCTTTATTCGATTTTTTGATAATAGGGTTGCTACCTTTATTCTACCAATTCACTATAGGACTTCCAACTTTATTCTACAATTCTATAATAGGGTTACCTTTATTCGATTTTTTGATAATAGGGTTGCTACCTTTATTCTACCAATTCACTATAGGACTTCCAACTTTATTCTACAATTCTATAATAGGGTTGCCACCTTTATTCGATTTTTGATAATAGGGTTGCTACCTTTATTCTACCAATTCACTATAGGACTTCCAACTTTATTCTACAATTCTATAATAGGGTTGCCACCTTTATTTTTTTGATAATAGGGTTGCTACCTTTATTCTACCAATTCACTATAGGACTTCCAACTTTATTCTACAATTCTATAATAGGGTTGCCACCTTTATTCGATTTTTTGATAATAGGGTTGCTACCTTTATTCTACCAATTCACTATAGGACTTCCAACTTTATTCTACAATTCTATAATAGGGTTGCCACCTTTATTTTTTTGATAATAGGGTTGCTACCTTTATTCTACCAATTCACTATAGGACTTCCAACTTTATTCTACAATTCTATAATAGGGTTGCCACCTTTATTCGATTTTTTTGATAATAGGGTTGCTACCTTTATTCTACCAATTCACTATAGGACTTCCAACTTTATTCTACAATTCTATAATAGGGTTGCCACCTTTATTCATTTTTTGATAATAGGGTTGCTACCTTTATTCTACCAATTCACTATAGGACTTCCAACTTTATTCTACAATTCTATAATAGGGTTGCCACCTTTATTCGATTTTTTGATAATAGGGTTGCTACCTTTATTCTACCAATTCACTATAGGACTTCCAACTTTATTCTACAATTCTATAATAGGGTTGCCACCTTTATTCGATTTTTTGATAATAGGGTTGCTACCTTTATTCTACCAATTCACTATAGGACTTCCAACTTTATTCTACAATTCTATAATAGGGTTGCCACCTTTATTATAATAGGGTTGCTACCTTTATTCTACCAATTCACTATAGGACTTCCAACTTATTCTACAATTCTATAATAGGGTTGCCACCTTTATTCGATTTTTTGATAATAGGGTTGCTACCTTTATTCTACCAATTCACTATAGGACTTCCAACTTTATTCTACAATTCTATAATAGGGTTGCCACCTTTATTTGATTTTTTGATAATAGGGTTGCTACCTTTATTCTACCAATTCACTATAGGACTTCCAACTTTATTCTACAATTCTATAATAGGGTTGCCACCTTTATTGATTTTTTGATAATAGGGTTGCTACCTTTATTCTACCAATTCACTATAGGACTTCCAACTTTATTCTACAATTCTATAATAGGGTTTCCACCTTTATTGATTTTTGATAATAGGGTTGCTACCTTTATTCTACCAATTCACTATAGGACTTCCAACTTTATTCTACAATTCTATAATAGGGTTGCCACCTTTATTCGATTTTTTAATAGGGTTGCTACCTTTATTCTACCAATTCACTATAGGACTTCCAACTTTATTCTACAATTCTATAATAGGGTTGCCACCTTTATTTTTTTTGATAATAGGGTTGCTACCTTTATTCTACCAATTCACTATAGGACTTCCAACTTTATTCTACAATTCTATAATAGGGTTGCCACCTTTATTCGATTTTTTGATAATAGGGTTGCTACCTTTATTCTACCAATTCACTATAGGACTTCCAACTTTATTCTACAATTCTATAATAGGGTTGCCACCTTTATTTGATTTTTTGATAATAGGGTTGCTACCTTTATTCTACCAATTCACTATAGGACTTCCAACTTTATTCTACAATTCTATAATAGGGTTGCCACCTTTATTCGATTTTTTGATAATAGGTTGCTACCTTTATTCTACCAATTCACTATAGGACTTCCAACTTTATTCTACTGGTAATTATGAGGAAGTTCGTCCGGTCCCCTGCCTCCGAACTTGCTGCCCGGTGAACTATGAAATAACAACCTAAAGTAGTACCGCTACAGCGATGTTACTTGAAAGAAACAACCAACTCAAATAACAGCCCCAACTATCGTATCGGCGCCTATTTGAGGGGTGGGGGGGCTCTTTTTTGTCTAAATTCTTGTTATTTATTTTTTCCATTCGAAAGAAAAAAACATTAAACCGTTTTTTGTCGTAATTCTAATTTTTCTATTTTTGTCTTAATTCTTATAATCGTAATTTTTCGTAATTCTTGTTTATTTATAGAAATTTGTCATATTCTTGTTTAGATAGTTTTGAACAGACTGCGATAGATAGTTATTTTCGACAGTAAAATAGATAGATAGATAAACAAAACGATATAGATAGATAAACACAAAACGAAGATAGAAGATAGATAAACAAAACGATATAGATATATAGGTAAACAAAACGATATAGATAGATAGGTAACCAAATGATAGAGATCGAGATAGATAAACACAACGATATAGATAGATAGATAGATAAACACAACGATATAGATAAATAAATAGACAGATAGATAAACACAACGATATAGATAGATAGATAGATAGGTAACAACGATATAGATAGATAGGTAAACAAAAGATATAGATAGATAAATAGGTAAACAAACTATATAGATAGATAGGTAACAAAATGATATAGATAGATAGATAAACACAACGATATAGATAGATAGGTAAATACAACGATATAGATAGATAGATAGGTAAACAAAATGATATAGATAGATAAACAAACAAATAGATAGATATGAACAAATGGAAATCGATAGATCCACTGAAAGAAAAACAAATGTCACTTTGATGAATTACAAGTAAAAGAAAAAAATGTTTAAAAAAATTCAAAATATTTAGATATTCTTGTTTATTTAAACTAAAAACAAGACATTAACAAACATGAATAAAAGAAAATCTGAGTATTTAGAAAATTAAAAAATGACCTGACATTTTTTTTCATACCCCTTTAAAGTTATCTTCCCTTTGTACTTGAAAAGGTATATTTACTTATATATCGGAACTTAGGATTAAATTTCCCCGGTAATCACAAAGTGATTTACCCGTACTTAGGAGTTAGAAGAATACCCCCATGTTGGAATTGGTGCTTCCCGATATATGTAATGTTACAATTTTATCTCGGAGAGAAGACTTAGGGGTAAAATTCTGACATTAGCGTGATATGCCTGCGTCTATGGTGGCCTATAAGTGACAAGTCACTAACCCAGATTGATAAACAAAAAATTTTTACCAAAAAATCAGGGAATTATCAGATTTTAATAAAATTTTCAGTGTCGACTTATTAATCAACTAATTCTGTTAAGATTCATCTAGAAAATAGTTAATTATGATTTGTTTGTGATCCAGACAAAAGAGACACTTCTCTAGGGCTATTTGTATTGTATTAATACGCGCCAATATACCACGTGACTTGTTTTTAGGCGCAAAAATTATTGGCGCCAAATTCACTTTCTGTCTAACTTTCTTCAATAAATTTGTACAAACAAGACGTATTGTTACTTCACTTGTTTATCTCGTATTTTCATTAACATCATGTCTGCTTCTGCCATTCAATATTAACAGGTTATGGGCCAAGTAAACAAACAAGTTATGGACCAGAGATGCAAAATAATAGACTAATGTTTAATGGAGACGAAAGGCGATATGAATTGTGGGAGATTAAATTTTCCGGATACATGAGGACAGAAGTTATACAATATCATCACCGCAGGATAGATGAAGATATAAACTTCAGCAAAAACGCAGAGGCATTTGGAGAACTTGTACAATACCTCGATGATCGAAGCTTGTCACTAATCATTCAGGATGCTAACAACGAAGAAAGGCATTAAAGTTCTGAGAGATCATTATTTACCTCATGGGAAACCGAAAATGATCGCGATATATACGGAATTTATCTCGCTGAAGAAAAACTTGGAAGAACATATAACAGACTACGTAAAAAGAGCTGAAAACACAGCCACATTTTTGAAAAACGCAGGAGAGGTGATAAGTGATGAGCTACTCCTAGCCATGATTTTAAAAGGTCTACCGAGTGAATATAAGACATTTACTACGATGATAACACAGAAAGATATTCCTATAAACATTCCAAAATTTCAAGACAGCCCTTAGAAATTTTGAAGAGAACAAAAAGACTGAAATAGCAACATCAAACGTAATAATGAATAAAGAAAGACCATACTACAGTCAACAAAATGTGTTAACAAAAAATTACAACAATTAAATTCAATGGAACCTGTTTCACCTGTGGATTACAAGGACACAAATAAAATAAAAACTGCAGAAAAAAATAACCGTTGGCGGAAAAATAAAACTCATAATACGAAATTCTGTAGGAGGTAACCGGAAATGGCGCCAACATTTAATTTAAACTGAATTCTGCGATACTTCATGCACAAGGGACAAAATTTAAAATCCATAAGAAAGGAAAATTGTACTATTTAAATAATATAAATACTCCAAAGAAAGTTAAAAATTACTTAGAAGATTGGCATCGTATAATGGGACATTGTAACGTTAATGATATTTTAAAATTAGAAAAAAATGTTCCTGACATGCAAATTACAGATAAAAATAAATTTAATTGTGAAATTTGTACACAGACAAAAATGTCTCAATCAAGAAATAAATTACCAGATAGACGTGCAACTAAAATATTAGAACTTGTACATATTGATCTTGTAGGACCAATCGAACCTTTAGCCAAAGAAGAATACAAATACGTTTTAGGATGTATAGATGACTATTCAGGTATGATAATGACTTATATGTTGAAAAATGAAAATGACGTGCTGAAAGCTTTTGAAAAGTTTATAGCTGATATATGGCAATAAAAAATCTGTAAGAAGTGACCAAAGAACTGAATTCACTTCAAATCCTGTTGAGTTATTGTTAATTTTAAAAAAACCAATCACCAAAAAGCATCGCCATATTCACCACATCAAAATGGTACAATTGAAAAGGCATGGCGCAGAATTTTTGAAATGGCCAGAAGTATATTAAAACAAGCTAATCTTCCAAAAAATATGTGGTCATATGCAGTTATGTCCTCAACATATATTCGTAACAGATGTTATAATAATCGTATTGAAAGTACACTGTATGACATTTTTACTGTTATTAAACCAAACATTTCAAATGTGCTTATTTGGAAGTATTTGCTATGCATATATACAAAATCTTAAGAAATTAAATGATAGAAGTGAGAAGGGAATTTTTGTGGGATATGACAAATATAGTCCCGCCTATTTGGTGTATTTCCTGGAAAATGATGCAATAAAATCAGTTAGAACACTAAAATGTATTGATAAATTTTGAGAAGAATATCCAAGTCCGATATACATGAACTAACGAAGATACTATGATTAAAAATAAAGAAATGAATGCAATCAAGTCGAAAGACAAATGGAAGAAAATAAAAACAGTGAAAGAGTTAAAACACGTCCAAAGCATTTAAATGATTATTACATGAATGATGAAGTGGATGACATGTTGAAATTCACAATAGATTAACTATTGGAAATTTTTTATCTTTTATAGATCAATAAAACTCATTTCTGTATTATGCATGCCTTTTTTTTCTTTTGGTCTGTCTCTCTGTTTCGTTTCGTTTTTTGCTGCGAAAGCAAAGGACGGGGGCTCTTGGAATTGGCGCCTGTCTGGATTTTCTTGGATCACGTGTCAGCCGTGATCTGCCTCTTTGGAACTGGGAAGCGAAGCGAGCGGACGCAGCTAGCAGATTGTCCCATCTTGGGCACTGTGAGACAAACACATTAGATGCTTCAGAACGGACATTGGCCGGTTTAAAAAAGAACCTTGTTGGAGAAAAGGTGGCTAATTGCTGTTGCAACCCTGCTGAATTCCCCAGAACGGCTGTAACGGTTTATTCATTTTCCTTTAACGAGAAAGGTCGCAGTCCTCGCATGGTCCATCCCTTTGACGAAAAAGCGGACGACAAGTGAAAAGAGAGTGATACTAGTGCAGAAGACCAGCCCTATATTTCTTCAGAGAGCCTTGTACTTCACGAGAAAGTCAAGTAAAGCAGCATTTATTTCCAAGCCAGGAGCCTTAGTCCTTAACGAAAAGGAACTTGAATTTTTTGAGAGAACTGTGAGTTCTGTAGAACTTTTTGTCTCTCCTGCGCAAGAGAAATCATTTTTTAAGGGTATTTTATTGTTTAAACCCTTTCTACAGTAAGTCTTTTCTTTTCTGTTTTTTATATACACTTTTGTATGAAGTATCTTTTTATATTTGAGTTACCTGACCCTAAATTGTTATTTAGTCATGCATAGGGAAATTTATGCAACCTTTTGTTTAAATTGTTTGTGTTTCCTTTTGCCTCCTTTAGTGGAGATTATTTGTATAATAAATTCTTTTTCTACTCAAGCAAGACCGTTCCTAATTTCATTTTTCCCAACCCCTTTTTTGTTTTTACGTTCGCATTTTTTCTGAACGAGGAAAAATTCGACATTACTGCTATCACGTTAACTCTGTACCAAAAACTTATGAAGAAGCAATAAGTGGATGATAGCAATGAAAGAAAAAATTGATATTTTAAAAGAAAACGAAACATTTGAATTAACGCAACTACCCCCAAATAAGTCTTGATACCAGCACGATGGGTGTATACTATTAAAGAACTGAATGAAAAAAGTAATATACAAAGCTAGACTAGTAGCAAAAGGTTGTTCTCAAAAAAACAGTACATCGACTATGAGGAAAACATTCTCGTGACAGCAAAAATAGTTTTTGATAGAATGCTAATGCAGATTGCGACCCATTATGATTTAATAATACATCAATTAGACGTTAAATCAGCATACTTAAATGCGCCAATTAATTGGAATTGTACATAGAACAACCAAAAGGTTTCAAAATAGAAATAAGAATGGTGAAGAAAGATTAGTTTATAAAAAAAAATCTTTATATGGCCTGAAGCAAAGCGGTCGAAACTGGAATAGTCTATTACACACATATTTAATTGAACAAAAATTTCTGTCAATCGTTATCTGACGCTTTGTGTATATACAAAAATATAATGACAATATACAATTATAATCGTCTGGGTAGATGATATCTTGATAGCAACAATGCGATAAAAATATGAAAAATATTTAAGAATAACCTAAAACAAAAATTTAAAATGAATGACCTAGGTAGAAATTCTATTCATTTTTTAGGTATAGAATTTACATATGAAAATAATATAATAATGTGCACCAAAAACAATATCTCTAAAGATTACTAGAAATACTTTGGACTGTAAACAAAATATACTCCTAGTAATCTTTAGAGATATTGTTTTTGGTGCACATTATATTATATATATTTTCATATGTAAATTCTATACCTTAAAAAATGAATTAGAATTTTTCTACCTAAGGTCATTTCATTTTAAATTTTTGGTTTTAGGTTATTCTTAATCATTTTTCATTAATTTTATTTCCGCAATTTTGTTGCTATCAAGAATATCATCTACCCAGACGATTATAATTGTATATTTGTCATTATATTTTTGTATATACACAAGCGTCAGATAACGATTGACAGAAATTTTGTTCAATTAAATATTGTGTGTAATAGACTATTCCAGTTTCGACCGCTTTGCCTTCAGGCCATATAAAGATTTTTTTTATAAACTAATCTTTCTTCACCATTCCTTATTTCCTATTTTTGAAAACCTTTTGGTTGTTCTATGTACCAATTCCCAATTAATTGGCGCATTTAAGTATTTGCTGATTTAACGTCTAATTGATGTATTATAAATCATAATGGTCGCAATCTGCATTAGCATTCTTATCAAAACTATTTTTGCTGTCACGAGAATGTTTCCTCATAGTCGATGTACTGTTTTTGAGAACAACCTTTTTGCTA
Organism: Doryteuthis pealeii; assembly: GCA_023376005.1. Classification (NCBI taxonomy): domain Eukaryota; kingdom Metazoa; phylum Mollusca; class Cephalopoda; order Myopsida; family Loliginidae; genus Doryteuthis; species Doryteuthis pealeii. The sequence continues at coordinate 9,086 of JALAJA010001698.1, read as the reverse complement.
CTAGTCTAGCTTGTATATTACTTTTTCATTCAGTTCTTTAATAGTATACACCCATCGTGCTGGTATCAAAAAGACTTATTTTGGGGTAGTTTTGCGTTAATTCAAATGTTTCGTTTTCTTTTAAAATTATCAATTTTTTCTTTCATTGCTATCATCCACTTATTGCTTCTTCATAAGTTTTTGGCTACAGAGTTAACGTGATAGCAGTAATGTCGGAATTTTTCCTCGTTCAGAAAAAATTGCGAACGTAAAAAAACAAAAAAGGGGTTGGGAAAAAATGAAATTAGGGAACGGTCTTGCTTGAGTAGAAAAAGAATATTATTATACAAATAATCTCCACTAAAGGAGGCAAAAGGAAACACAAACAATTAAACAAAGGTTGCATAAATTTCCCTATGCATGACTAAAACAACAATTTAGGGTCAGGTAACTCAAATATAAAAAGATACTTCATACAAAAGTGTATATAAAAAACAGAAAGAAAAGACTTACTGTAGAAAGGGTTTAAACAATAAAATACCCTTAAAAATGATTTCTCTTGCGCAGGAGAGACAAAAAGTTCTACAGAACTCACAGTTCTCTCAAAAAATTCAAGTTCCTTTTCGTTAAGGACTTAAGGCTCCTGGCTTGGAAATAAATGCCTGCTTTACTTGGACTTTCTCGTGAAGTACAAGGCTCTCTGAAGAAATATAGGGCTGGTCTTCTGCCACTAGTATCACTCTCTTTCACTTGTCGTCCGCTTTTTCGTCAAAGGGATGGACCATGCGAGGACTGCGACCTTTCTCGTTAAAGGAAAATGAATAAACCGTTACAGCCGTTCTGGGGGAATTCAGCAGGGTTGCAACAGCAATTAGCCACCTTTTCTCCAACAAGGTTCTTTTTTAAACCGGCAATGTCCGTTCAAGCATCTAATGTGTTTGTCTCACAGTTGCCCAAGATGGGGACAATCTGCTAGCTGCGTCCGCTCGCTTCGCTTCCCAGTTCCAAAGAGGCAGATCACGGCTGACACGTGGATCCAAGAAAATCCAGACAGGCGCCAATTCCAAGAGCCCCCGTCCTTTGCTTTCGCAGCAAAAAACGAAACGAAACAGAGAGACAGACCAAAGAAAAAAAAGGGCATGCATAATACAGAAATGAGTTTTATTGATCTATAAAGATAAAAAATTTTCCAAGTAATCTATTTGTGAATTTCAACATGTCATCCACTTCATCATTCATGGTAATAATCATTTAAATGCTTTGGACGTGTTTTAACTCTTTCACTGTTTTTATTTCTTCCATTTGTCTTTTCGACTTGATTGCATTTCATTTCTTTATTTTTAATCATAGTATCTTCGTTAGGTTCATGTATATCGGACTTGGATATTCTTCTCAAATTTATCAATAACATTTAGTGTTCTAACTTGATTTTATTGCATCATTTTCCAGGAAATACACCAAATAGGCGGGAACTAATTTGTCAATCCCACAAAAATTCCCTTCTCACTTCTATCATTTAATTTCTTAAGATTTTGTATATATGCCATAGCAAATACTTCCAAATAAATGCACATTTGAAATGTTTGGTTAATAACAGTAAAAATGTCATAACAGTGTTACTTTCAATACGATTTATTATAAACATCTGTTACGAATATATGTGAGGACATAACTGCATATGACCACATATTTTTTGGAAGATTAGCCTTGTTTTTAATATACTTCTGGCCATTTCAAAAATTCTGCGCCATGCCTTTTCAATTGTACCATTTTTGATGTGGTGAATATGGCGATGCTTTTTGGTGATTGGTTTTTTAAAATTAACAATAACTCAACAGGATTTGAAGTGAATTCAGTTCTTTGGTCACTTCTTACAGATTTTTATTGCCATTATCAGCTATAAACTTTTCAAAAGCTTTCAGCACGTCATTTTTCATTTTTCAACATATAAGTCATTATCATACCTGAATAGTTCATCTATACATCCTAAAACGTATTTGTATTCTTCTTTGGCTAAAGTTCGATTGGTCCTACAAGATCAATATGTACAAGTTCTAATATTTTAGTTGCACGTCTATCTGGTAATTTATTTCTTGATTGAGACATTTTTGTCTGTTACAAATTTCACAATTAAAATTTATTTTTATCTGTAATTTGCATGTCAGGAACATTTTTTCTAATTTTAAAATATCATTAACGTTACAAATGTCCCATTATACGATGCCATCTTCTAAGTAATTTTTTTAACTTTCTTGGAGTATTTATTTTATTTAAATAGTACAATTTTTCCTTTCTTATGGATTTTAAATTTTGTCCCTTGTGCATGAAGTATCGCAGAATTCAGTTTAAATTAAATGTTGGCGCCATTTCCGGTTACCTCCTACAGAATTTTCGTATTATGAGTTTTATTTTTTCCGCAACGGTTATTTTTTTCTGCAGTTTTTATTTTATTTTGTGTCCTTGTAATCCACAGGTGAAACAGGTTCCATTGAATTTAATTGTTGTAATTTTTTGTTAACACATTTTTTGTTGACTGTAGTATGGTCTTTCTTTTTATATTCATTATACGTTTGATGTTGCTATTTCAGTCTTTTTGTTCTCTTCAAAATTTCTAAGGGCTGTCTTGAAATTTTGGAATGTATAGGAATATCTTTCTGTGTTATCATCGTAGTAAATGTCTTATATTCACTCGGTAGACCTTTTAAATCATGGCTAGGAGTAGCTCATCACTTATCACCTCTCCTGCGTTTTCAAAAATGTGGCTGTGTTTTCAGCTCTTTTTACGTAGTCTGTTATATGTTCTTCCAAGTTTTTTCTTCAGCGAGATAAATTCCGTATATATCGCGATTCATTTTCGGTTTCCCATGAGGTAAAATAATGATCTCTTTCAGAACTTAATGCCTTTTCTTCCGTTGTTAGCATCCTGAATGATTAGTGACAAGCTTCGATCATCGAGTATTGTACAAGTTCTCCAAATGCCTCTGCGTTTTGCTAAGTTTATATCTTCATCTATCCCTGCGTGATGATAATTGTATAACTTTCTGTCCTCATGTATCCGCGAAAATTTAATCTCCCACAATTCATATCGCCTTTCGTCTCCATTAAACATTAGTCTATTTTTTTGATTCTGGTCCATAACTTGTTTGTTTACTTGGCCCATAACCTGTAATATTTAAATGGCAGGAAGCAGACATGATGTTAATGAAAAATACGAGATAAAACAAGTGAAGTAACAATACGTCTTGTTTGTACAAATTTATTGAAGAAAGTTAGACAGAAAGTGAATTTTGGCGCCAATAATTTTTGCGCCTAAAAACAAGTCACGTGGATATTGGCGCGTATTAATACAATACAAATAGCCCTAGAGAAGTGTCTCTTTTGTCTGGATCACAAACAAATCATAATTAACTATTTTCTAGATGAATCTTAACAGAATTAGTTGATTAATAAGTCGACACTGAAAATTTTATTTAAAATCTGATAATTCCCTGATTTTTGGTAAAAATTTTTTGTTTATCAATCTGGGTTAGTGACTTGTCACTTTATAGGCCACCATAGACGCAGGCATATCACGCTAATGTTCAGAATTTTACCCCTAAGTCTTCTCTCCGAGATAAAATTGTAACATTACATATATCGGGAAGCACCAATTCCAACCATTGGGGTATTCTTCTAACTCCTAAGTACGGGTAAATCACTTTGTGATTATACGGGGAAATTTTAATCCTAAGTTCCGATATATAAGTAAATATACCTTTTCAAGTACAAAGGGAAGATAACTTTAAAGGGGTATGAAAAAAAATGTCAGGTCATTTTTTAATTTTCTAAATACTCAGATTTTTCTTTTATTCATGTTTGTTTAATGTCTTGTTTTTAGTTTAAATAAAACAAGAATATCTAAATATTTGAATTTTTTAAACATTTTTTCTTTTACTTGTAATTCATCAAGTGACATTTGTTTTTCTTCAGTTGGATCTATCGATTTCCATTTGTTATATCTTATCTAATTGTTTGTTTATCTATCTATATTCATTTTTTTACCTATCTATCTATCTAATCGTTTGTATTTTACCTATCTATCTAATCTTTGTGTTTATCTATCTATCTATATCATTTTGTTTACCTATCTATCTATTATAGTTTTGTTACCTATTTATCTATCTATATCGTTTTGTTTACCTATCTATCTATATCGTTTTTGTTTACCTACATCTATCTATCTATATCGTTGTGTTTATCTATCTGTCTATTTTATTTTATCTATATCGTTTGTGTTTATCTATCTATCTATCTAATCGTTGTGTTTATCTATCTCGATCTCTATCATTTGGTTACCTATCTATCTATATCGTTTTGTTTTACCATATATCTATATCGTTTTGTTTACCTATCTATCTATCTATCTATATCGTTTGTGTTTATCTATCTATATCGTTTGTTTATCTATCTATCTATTTACTGTCGAAATAACTATCTATCGCAGTCTGTTCAAAACTATCTAAAACAAGAAATATGACAAATTTCTATAAATAAACAAGAATTACGAAAAATTACGATAATAAGAATTAAGACAAAAAGAAAAAATTAGAATTACGACAAAAAAAACGGTTTAATGTTTTTTTCTTTCGAATGGAAAAAATAAATAAACAAGAATTTAGACAAAAAAGAGCCCCCACCCCTCAAATAGGCGCCGATACGATAGTTGGGGTTGTTATTTGAGTTGGTTGTTTTCTTTCAAGTAACACCGCTGTAGCGGTACTAGTTTGGGGTTGTTATTGATAGTTCACCGGGCAGCAATTTCGGAGGCAGGGGACCGGGGAACTTCCCTAGTAGAATAAAGTTGGAAGTCCTATAGTGAATTGGTAGAATAAAGGTAGCAACCTATTATCAAAAAATCGAATAAAGGTGGCAACCCTATTATAGAATTGTAGAATAAAGTTGGAAGTCCTATAGTGAATTGGTAGAATAAAGGTAGCAACCCTATTATCAAAAATCGAATAAAGGTGGCAACCCTATTATAGAATTGTAGAATAAAGTTGGAAGTCCTATAGTGAATTGGTAGAATAAAGGTAGCAACCCTATTATCAAAAAATCGAATAAAGGTGGCAACCCTATTATAGAATTGTAGAATAAAGTTGGAAGTCCTATAGTGAATTGGTAGAATAAAGGTAGCAACCCTATTATCAAAAAATCGAATAAAGGTGGCAACCCTATTATAGAATTGTAGAATAAAGTTGGAAGTCCTATAGTGAATTGGTAGAATAAAGGTAGCAACCCTATTATCAAAAATCGAATAAAGGTGGCAACCCTATTATAGAATTGTAGAATAAAGTTGGAAGTCCTATAGTGAATTGGTAGAATAAAGGTAGCAACCCTATTATCAAAAATCGAATAAAGGTGGCAACCCTATTATAGAATTGTAGAATAAAGTTGGAAGTCCTATAGTGAATTGGTAGAATAAAGGTAGCAACCCTATTATCAAAAAATCGAATAAAGGTGGCAACCCTATTATAGAATTGTAGAATAAAGTTGGAAGTCCTATAGTGAATTGGTAGAATAAAGGTAGCAACCCTATTATCAAAAAATCGAATAAAGGTGGCAACCCTATTATAGAATTGTAGAATAAAGTTGGAAGTCCTATAGTGAATTGGTAGAATAAAGGTAGCAACCCTATTATCAAAAAATCGAATAAAGGTGGCAACCCTATTATAGAATTGTAGAATAAAGTTGGAAGTCCTATAGTGAATTGGTAGAATAAAGGTAGCAACCCTATTAAAAATCGAATAAAGGTGGCAACCCTATTATAGAATTGTAGAATAAAGTTGGAAGTCCTATAGTGAATTGGTAGAATAAAGGTAGCAACCCTATTATCAAAAAATCGAATAAAGGTGGCAACCCTATTATAGAATTGTAGAATAAAGTTGGAAGTCCTATAGTGAATTGGTAGAATAAAGGTAGCAACCCTATTATCAAAAAATCGAATAAAGGTGGCAACCCTATTATAGAATTGTAGAATAAAGTTGGAAGTCCTATAGTGAATTGGTAGAATAAAGGTAGCAACCCTATTATCAAAAAATCGAATAAAGGTGGCAACCCTATTATAGAATTGTAGAATAAAGTTGGAAGTCCTATAGTGAATTGGTAGAATAAAGGTAGCAACCCTATTATCAAAAATCGAATAAAGGTGGCAACCCTATTATAGAATTGTAGAATAAAGTTGGAAGTCCTATAGTGAATTGGTAGAATAAAGGTAGCAACCCTATTATCAAAAAATCGAATAAAGGTGGCAACCCTATTATAGAATTGTAGAATAAAGTTGGAAGTCCTATAGTGAATTGGTAGAATAAAGGTAGCAACCCTATTATCAAAAAATCGAATAAAGGTGGCAACCCTATTATAGAATTGTAGAATAAAGTTGGAAGTCCTATAGTGAATTGGTAGAATAAAGGTAGCAACCCTATTATCAAAAAATCGAATAAAGGTGGCAACCCTATTATAGAATTGTAGAATAAAGTTGGAAGTCCTATAGTGAATTGGTAGAATAAAGGTAGCAACCCTATTATCAAAAAATCGAATAAAGGTGGCAACCCTATTATAGAATTGTAGAATAAAGTTGGAAGTCCTATAGTGAATTGGTAGAATAAAGGTAGCAACCCTATTATCAAAAAATCGAATAAAGGTGGCAACCCTATTATAGAATTGTAGAATAAAGTTGGAAGTCCTATAGTGAATTGGTAGAATAAAGGTAGCAACCCTATTATCAAAAAATCGAATAAAGGTGGCAACCCTATTATAGAATTGTAGAATAAAGTTGGAAGTCCTATAGTGAATTGGTAGAATAAAGGTAGCAACCCTATTATCAAAAAATCGAATAAAGGTGGCAACCCTATTATAGAATTGTAGAATAAAGTTGGAAGTCCTATAGTGAATTGGTAGAATAAAGGTAGCAACCCTATTATCAAAAAATCGAATAAAGGTGGCAACCCTATTATAGAATTGTAGAATAAAGTTGGAAGTCCTATAGTGAATTGGTAGAATAAAGGTAGCAACCCTATTATCAAAAATCGAATAAAGGTGGCAACCCTATTATAGAATTGTAGAATAAAGTTGGAAGTCCTATAGTGAATTGGTAGAATAAAGGTAGCAACCCTATTATCAAAAAATCGAATAAAGGTGGCAACCCTATTATAGAATTGTAGAATAAAGTTGGAAGTCCTATAGTGAATTGGTAGAATAAAGGTAGCAACCCTATTATCAAAAAATCGAATAAAGGTGGCAACCCTATTATAGAATTGTAGAATAAAGTTGGAAGTCCTATAGTGAATTGGTAGAATAAAGGTAGCAACCCTATTATAAAAAATCGAATAAAGGTGGCAACCCTATTATAGAATTGTAGAATAAAGTTGGAAGTCCTATAGTGAATTGGTAGAATAAAGGTAGCAACCCTATTATCAAAAAATCGAATAAAGGTGGCAACCCTATTATAGAATTGTAGAATAAAGTTGGAAGTCCTATAGTGAATTGGTAGAATAAAGGTAGCAACCCTATTATCAAAAAATAATAAAGGTGGCAACCCTATTATAGAATTGTAGAATAAAGTTGGAAGTCCTATAGTGAATTGGTAGAATAAAGGTAGCAACCCTATTATCAAAAAATCGAATAAAGGTGGCAACCCTATTATAGAATTGTAGAATAAAGTTGGAAGTCCTATAGTGAATTGGTAGAATAAAGGTAGCAACCCTATTATCAAAAAAAAATAATAAAGGTGGCAACCCTATTATAGAATTGTAGAATAAAGTTGGAAGTCCTATAGTGAATTGGTAGAATAAAGGTAGCAACCTATTATCAAAAATCGAATAAAGGTGGCAACCCTATTATAGAATTGTAGAATAAAGTTGGAAGTCCTATAGTGAATTGGTAGAATAAAGGTAGCAACCCTATTATCAAAAAATCGAATAAAGGTGGCAACCTATTATAGAATTGTAGAATAAAGTTGGAAGTCCTATAGTGAATTGGTAGAATAAAGGTAGCAACCCTATATCAAAAATCAAATAAAGGTGGCAACCCCTTTATAGAATTGTAGAATAAAGTTGAAGTCCTATAGTGAATGGTAGAATAAGTAGCAACCCTATATATCAAAATAATAAAGGTGGCAAACCTATATAGATTGTATAATAAGTTGGAAGTCCCTATAGTGAATGGTAGAAATAAAGGTAGGCAACCCTATTATCAAAAAATCTAATAAAGGTGGAACCCTATATATAGATTGTAGAATAAAGTTGGAAGTACTAATATATGAATTGGATAGAATAAAGGTAGCAACCCTAATTATCAAAAAATGGAATAAGTGGCAACCCTTATTATAGAATTGTAGAGAATAAAGTGGAAAGTCTATAGTGAATAATGGTAGAATAAAATAGCACCCTATTATCAAAAAATAGAATAAAGGTGGCAACCACCTATATAGAATTGTAGAATAAAGATTGGAAGTCCTATAGTGAATTGGAATAGAATAAAGGTAGAACCCTATTATTCAAAAAATGGAATAAATGCAACCCTATTATAGAAATTGTAGAATAAAGTTGAAGTCCCTATATGTGAAAATTGGTAAGAATAAAAGGAATAGCAACCCTATTATCCAAAAAAATCGATAAAGTGGCAACCCTATTATAGAAATTGTAGAATAAAATTGAAATCCAATAGTGAATTGGTAGATAAAGGTAGCAACCCTATTATTCAAAAAAAATGGAATAAAGGTTGGCACCCTATTATAGAAAATTGTAGAATAAAGTTGGAAGTCCTATAGTGAATTGGTAAATAAGGTAGCAACCCTATTATCAAAATTAGAAAATTAAAGGTGGCAACTATTATAAAAATTGTAGAATAAAGTTGGAAGCTCTATAAGGAATTGGTAGAATAAAGTAGAAACCTATTATCAAAAAATGGAATAAAGGTGGCAACCCATAATATAGATTGTAGAATTAAGTTGGAAGTCCTATAGTGAATTGGAGAATAAAGGTAGCAACCCTATTATCAAAAAATCGAATAAAGGTTGGCCAACCCTATTATAGAATTGTAGAATAAAGTTGGAGTCCTATAGTGAATGG
>JALAJA010001696.1:0-16860 GCA_023376005.1 Doryteuthis pealeii | reverse complement strand
TTTTTTTTTGTTTTGTTTGTTTTTGTTTTTTGTTTTTTGTTTTGTTTTTGTAGTTTTGTTTTTTTGTCTTTTTTTGCCTAAAGCTTTACATCTTTCTCAGAAGAAACGAAACAAAGACGATTTTATGTGAAATAAGGAAATATATTTATCCATCTGCCCAGACATATACGTGGGCGCACACACGCACGAACTCTCTTGGTACACACACACACACACACACACACACATAAACACACACTTACACACCACACCCACACACACACACACATACATACATTATATATATATGTATGTGTGTGTGTGTGTGTGTGTGTGTGTGTTAAGAAAAATGGAAATAATATATATTTACCAAAACCATTTCAGCACAAAGCAGGATGTGATACAAATGTCAATATAATAAGCAGCGTTTTAACAGGGTTTGAATTCAGAGTTTCTTCTGTAAAGGGTTATGAGATGTGTTCAAATAATATTAGAAATGACGAATAAAATATGACACAGTTTAGGTAGAAAATACGGGAGAAATGATAAAAACAAATGCATATGATTATAAAATTAACAAATAAATTTATTCAGAGATAAATTCGCGATAATCAACAAAATGTGAAATGTTTCAAAAAAGTTTGTTGTGTAGAGTTTGGAAAAGTTTGTCAAGAAATGTGTAATGTGAAATGTTTGTGGTATTCGTCCAAAGTTCGATTAGATGTGGACAGAAATGAGAAATCAAGTTTTGTATTATCGACCTGCTGAAACGGGATTCTTGATGTAGAACGAAGTAGTAAGAATAATGGTAGTAGTAGGGAGCGTCGTAATTGTGTTGAGGCGGTGGAATCGTTCCTTCGGACACCTGTTTCTTGTCATGTTTCTATCTGGCAGCGAAGACGGAATCTGTGTGTTTGTTTTTGTTGTCGTCGGGTGTGTCCTGTCTTGAAGTGAGATGAATCTGTGTCTTTGTTGATTTCTTTCTCCGTCTTTTTTATAATTAGAAGATGGGATCGAAAAGTAATTAATTTTTGGCGCAAACGCGCGGACGTAGTTGAAAGCAATGCTAACTATCCAATCGATTCTGATTTTATGTAACATGTGTTTTAATCACTTTTCCTTAAATTTAGAAAAGGATTGTGTTCGTTTTAATCTCTTTTCCTTAAGTTTGGGAAAAGGGTTGTGTTGTGTGTATTTATTTAAAAAATAGAATTCTTTTCTATACTTCTCTTAGACAGGTTGCCAAACCGAGGTGAAAGAGCCCAGCCTATTTTACTATTTATCCATAGCTGGAGGGAGAATAGTTGGATGCATACCTTTCCCAAGGGTCTTAGCGCTATGTGAAATGCAAACAGTCTCGTCCCGGATTTGAACTCGGGTTACCGTGTCTATTTACTACGACGATAAAACATTACATACCGAGTGCAGATAATCATTACATCACAGAGATTGGTAGAAAACGTAAAAAATAAATAGAATTAGATATTTTGAGCAAACACACGAAACACGCACTCAATTATATACAGTATCGCCTATAAATAGGTACACCCATAATATTTTTTAAGATAGAAAGTTAATTTCCATCTAAATAAAAATATCAGAGTTTTAGTATTTATAATGAAAGATTATACAATAAAAACGGAAAAAATCAAGTTTAGTTTTAAAAAATATATACCGTAATACAATTTTGAGAAGGACTGTATTTTATTTTGGGGTTCAATGGTGTAAAGTTTGGTAATAAATAATATAATAATTAATTTTGTATTAGTGATCCATTAGAAATATTAGAAGTACTGAATTATAATATATATATATATTATATATATTATATATAGTATATATATATATATATATATATATATATATAACTTAAAATCATAATATCATAACGGAATTCTAATTAGAGTAAAATAAAATGCTCTAACTTACAGAATAAAGCTAATTCCAGTCAATTTACACCTGAATCAGAATTTTTGGGGTTTGCATTGTAATTTAATCATCTAAATTCTGTATATAACGGTGATACCTATGTTATGCCTAATCAGAATCCTTCTAAATAGAAGCATCAATATTACCATGGACCGTTGTTCCCATGGTACCAAGTAGATTCACGAATCGTCTATTTAATATATTATATATATATATATATAATAATATATATATTGTGTGTGTGGTGTGTGTGTGTGTGTGTGTGTGTGTGTGTGTGTGCGTGCGCTTCTATTTATGTGTTATTTTTTCTACCAATTTCTGTCTTCGAATGCTTAGATTCACAAATCCTAAAATGTTCCTATGTTCGCCAATATTATTCTGCATTCATCTAAATTCTACAAGAAATTATTGATATTTTTCCACTTTGATATGCAATTTTTGTTAGACTCTATTATTTCAGATTATAGAAAGATCCATTGAATCTTGTTTGTGATGCATATCAAAGTTTAGATAAGTGCATTCCAACTTTAGTTTTCCTGAAATTTCTTATAATAAACACCTTTTCCTGCATTAATGCGCGAGTGTCGTAATATCAATGAAGAGAAATTGGTAAAAGTCAAGAAGAAAAGAAAGAATCTGTAAAGACAATGCGATAAGGAAAATGAAACAATACAAAAATTAAATCGATTGGCCGTATAAGAGAATTTATTGACGGCTTTAAAAAAAAGTTTGTTTCTATTCTTTTTTCTATTTTTTTTAGTTTATTTTTGCTTAATCACTTCCGGATACGAAAATTCCGGCAAATCCATTTCTGGTGTCTATGTAGTGTATTGAGTTGATTGAAAGGAAGATAAATACTAAAAGATCATAGAATTATCAGAAAACAAAAACTAAAGAAAAATAAAAGCGATACATAAAAGAATGTGGCAAGATGCGTGAACGTTTATGGACAATGCTAGAGATTGCCAACTAATTATTTATAGATGCAAAAATTGTTTTTGAAATAAGCACCAGATATGTCCATGATAAAACTGTTGTTTTTTTAATCCTTTAGTAGAGGGACTTCCGAATAAGCACACATTTTTGTGAAACCCACTTCTTCTATTTCCTGAAGAGCCATCTTAGAAAGAAATAAATTTATAGGGGTAACAGCGGTTAGCAGGGGGCAGCTGGTACGATAGGAAATGTGTCTTTTTCTCGCTCACATACGTATTGCCTGATTGTGCAAAACAGGAGCGTAAAATTTTAAAATGCTACTACTAGTGTGACATATGCATTGTTTGCACGAATGCAAGTGTGTGTGTACATATAAAGGTATAGTAGTTAGTTATATAAATAAGTAGTATGTGATATTAAGACCCTATATATAGGTAACATATATGTTTATACATATATATCCGTGTGTAGATAGGGAGTAACATAGTCCAAAAAAAATAGAATAAATAAAAGAGATAAAAAAGATATCTGATATACGAATATAAAAGATAAATCAGAGCCGGGAAGACTCGGATGATTTATTTCTGTTTATTTGTTAATTGTTAATTTATTTAGAGTAAGCATCTAATTACATAGACTTTGCTTAGTCATTGTTAGTGTTTTAGTTTTAAGAGAATCAGAGACACGTCTAGGGATGATTTTAAATGCCGAGCAAAGGGTGATCGGGCCGTGAGGATGGTGTGGGGTGGAACTTTATATATATTAAGCCAAAAGCTCCAGCCGGATCAGTTTAGTTTTTGAGTGAGTTTAGTTTGAACCCAGCAGTTAGAACCGAAGTTGAGAGCCAGCGGTTGAGAGAGGCAGCTGGAACTTGGTAGCTGAAAAAGTTAGATCATCTTTAGAGCAGAGAAGACAACTTTAGCAGAAGACGTGACTGGAGGGGGTGGAGGTTCCCCCTCCCCGGCTCGGCATTTACATAATGGAAAGAATGACTGATGAAGAATGAATGCGAGTACACCCATCCCTCTTGTAATTTTGGCTGTTCACTTGAATTTATTTTGTCTTGTTTGTTCCTCTTTTTCTCTGTTGATATTTGATTGTTGAACCTCTTGGAGGGAAGTCCTGAGACAATATTACGGACACAAGTGAGGGTCAAGCTAGCAGATGATCATGGCCAGTAAAGTTGGAAAAATGAGAAGTTGCAGGAAATGCGGTAACATGTACAGCGAAGAGTACAGATACCCTTGGCCCCCAAGGGTGGTTTATCACTAGCACAAAATAATTTAATATATTATTCCAATCATAGTGCATAGATAGATAGATTTATCTATTTGTTTGTTATACCTCATTGGACATTTCCCCTTATGTTTTATCTTCTCACATTTTTAACAAAAATAGTTTTTAATCCTTACACACAACATAACACTGTTAATATAATATATATCTACAGATCAAATTTTGTTGAGTAAGAATATTATATTACACTATTAGCAAAAGAATTCAATTTCTTAATAGAATTAGTTTTCGAAATCTGCCTTGACTGTAAATTTTCAGTTCGAGGAGAAAAATATTAAAAAGTGTCTACCATGATCAGTAATTCCATTCATTATTTTGAGAGTTTCAATTAGATCACTTTTCATTCTTCTTTTTCTAGTGAAGTTGTTAATTCTAATTTCACTAATATTTCCCTATAATTAAAATCTTTTAGTTTTTATTAGTTTTATCACTCTTATTTGATTGCTTAATTCAACTTTAATTTTTTTGGCGCCAATATGCAACACTTTATATTTTTCTATATTAAATTCTAATTTCCAAATATCCTACTAAAGTGAAATTTGATTTACATCCATTTGTGTCTTTTGATAATTGTCTAACAATCAGTTTAACATCATCAGCAAATAGTTATATTTCTCATTTTAATATATTATTTTGTCGTTTTGTTTTTACAGCATATCTACCCTCTTTCGGCCCATTTAATGCCGAATCACAACTCATTTTTATAAACAAAGGACTCAGGTTTCTTACAGTATCTGTTTTTTCTTAAGTGATCTCCCAATTAAGTATTGACTCATCGCTGCTTAATGTTGGTGATCTAGCGAGAACCAACGCTCTCGATGTGACTTTAAAGTAATTTTTATATAATTTGGTGAATCATTTATGAAATCTCAATGTAATGTCGGGTGGTATATACTGTATTTCAGAATAATTGTTACTTTATCCCACTGAGCTACGATAATTCTTAATTTCTAGAACCATGTCGTTACCATCAAGCTGTTTCCTCATTTTTAGACGCGTCTCTGATATTTCGTTGTTCGGGCTGTTAGATACGATTCTGCTTGAGTTGACTGTGATGGTGTTCTTCACGACTATCCACCTCCCTGCCCATGTCATGTTCTTGATCGCAGAAGGTTAGAGGATCGCTTGATGAAGTCACTAAATGATGGACAAGTCAATGGCCAATGGTTACACAAAAATAACTTCAACAAAAAGAAAATAAAGACCGGTTGAAAATGCAACAAATTTTAGTTTATATAGCTGCTGCATAATAGTTCAAATTCTCCTCAATGTTTGTTTTTTGTGTTGTTTTTTCTTTTATTTATTTATTTATATATATTTTTTTTTTACATGTTCTGCATATGAAAATTGTTTCTGTAATAAAAAATATTTTATATTTGTTTACAAACAATTTTAGTTCTCCAATTTGTTTCTTAACGAAATTAGTGATTGTATACAATATTTTAAAATTTTCTTCGTTTTTCTTTACACGCTTAAATTTTCATTTAGGTTAATAGCGTTTTCTTTGTTTTTGATTTTCAGTTGTCTTATTTTTAATATATTCTGTTTATTTTTCTTTCTCCATCTCTCATTTCCATTCTTTTTTTAAATGCATCTTCTCTTTCTGTTTCTGGTTAAGTATGAATTTATCCCATTTTATTCTCCTATATTTTCGATTTTTATTCAAAGTTTGTAGTTGTTGGAAATTTAGCTTCTTCATGTCTTACTATGACTATTATTAGTCTGTTTCTATTGTTTATTTTCCCCACACGTACCGATCTTATAATATCATTTTTCGACATTTCCTATTAAATAAAGAAAACTTTTATTTAGATTTTCTTTTCTTTCATTATAAATTATTGTTTGAACGATTTTTTCTGTTCTCTCATATTTGTTAATATGTTCATATATTTTTAAATGCGTTTTCGGATTGTTTTATACGATTTCATTTACTATTTCTTTATGCCCATTTCTCGTATATCTGCCCAAGTTTTATCAATTTCTTCCTTTTGTTTAAAAAATATATTTTTGATGACTTTTACTTTTTCTTTTTTTAATTATTTCTGGTATAAAGTTTGTAATTTCTTTTTGTATTTTACTTTTAATTTTACATTGCAATTTATTTTACTCGTCAGTAATTTTCAATTTTTATTTTATTTTTGTTTCAAAAGTAAAACACAATGGACATTTCCAGTCACTTATCTCTTCTCACATCCTTACAATAGACGATACTCAGTTATTAGCTGAGTTTTTTTCCTGAAATTTTCAGAAAATAATATTCTATCTATTAGATTAATGTTCACATTGAACCAACACCAATATATTTTGGTATCTTACGTTTAGAATAGCATAAACCCTTTTATAGAAAATTCATCGGGTTGACGTATCTACAGATGCAACGGCTATCTACTTATCTGGGTAAATTGCAGGGCACACTGCGCTCTTTAAGTATAGGACCGCTCTAGCAGAAGGAAAAATCTAAATTCAAAACCAACTATAGCCTCCTGCAGTATCCTATCTATGGTGGTGAAGTTGGGTAGATACATAATTACCTATGATCTCTCTCTCTCTCTCTCTCTCTCATCTTCTCTCTCTCTCTCACACACACACACACACACCACACACACACACACACTCTCTTATATATATATATATATATATATATATATATATATATATATATAATACTACTCAAAAAGTTTGTGAAATTTCAACTAATTGCTCTGTTTATTTGTCGAGTTCCTCGAGCCTCACCAGACATTTCAGCCAGTTTTCAAAATCACTTCACCATGAAATATAGAGCCGTATTTTATTATTTTTCCCATTTAGAAAGTAATTTTGTGCGTAGGTTTTCCCTGGGGCATTTGTCTTTATAAACCTCAGGCATATAGAGAGTGAATACGCAGAATCCATCACTGCAATATTCTTCATTAGGCCCTTCTTCATGCCAAAAATATCCAAAATATTTACACAAAACATTTTTAAATTAAATTAATTTAAGCCAAATTAATTTCAAATAAAAATCTATGATTTAAATTTAAATACTGTTTATTTGAATTTGAGTGATTTAAATAGAATGTATAGAAGATTTAAAAGTTAAGATAAGATTTAAAAAGATTTAAATAAAATATAAATTCAAATTTAAATATTTATTAAAATCTAAATGCGTCTTTTCCAGTGCCTCAGAAAAACAAAACCTTTATTTTTATTTTATTTATCTTGCTTTAAATCGATTTAAAATCATAAAATGATATTTAACTATAACAATAGGAACGTTTCAATTTGCGGTCAGTCTTGTAGAAATAATATTCACTTGAACAAAAGCTGGATAAATATCCACTAAAACGAATCTGCAAATTACAAATAAGACAATAGTCGAAATTTGGTTGATAAAAAGAGAAAATTAAAAAGGAAAAAAATGCCAATCCTAAAACTAAAAACGAAGACGAAACACTTCGATCATTACAAAATTTCCATCAAATTTATTGGAATGAGAATATAATTAAGTCGAACCCATTTGGTTTTCTTCTTGAGGCAATAGCCTTTCGCTCGGCAACATTCAATTGACGCCATTTTGTCTTTCCTTGCATTTTTTTTTTCGTTGGACTGCGCAGTCCACACCGGATGTAATTAGCCCCAGAGCTACCACGTGACACTCAGCCGTTTTCTACAGAGAATACATCTCTTGCTTTCAAAGAGAAAAAATTGCTTCAACTGGTCTGTTTTCTTTTCTTTTTTTTCTCCAGGGTTACAATAATACCTGTAACAGAAAGGTCTCAATTTCCCTATGTAAAATATCATTCTGATACAATTCATATTCTTATATTTTTTAGATAAATTCTGTGAATATTAAATAAATAATTAAATAATTGAAAATATTGATATGAAAGTCACACTTCTGTCTTTTTTAAAGTCTTTGTTTGATGAAATAGCATTTTTTTAATGCTGTGATGGTTTCATGACAACTTGAGAAAATGTTCCAATGAAAATTATCACTTTTTTTAGCATTTGCACAAATATCTCACATCCTTGATTTAGATACTGGCGGCGTAAAGAAATGAAGAGGTATCTCCAAATGACAGATTGGGTAGTTGGAACATTATAGAATGTCAGGTTTATTCACTCAGGCGTTGGATGTTAAATAGAATTTATTTTCAATGTTCAGATGCCTGGTTGATTCTTTACGAGGATAAGTGAGGGTTATTAAGCATTTAAATATTCCAAGGTTTTATTACTATAATACAAATAAATTATACAATGTATGAGTGTGTGTGTGTGTGTGTGTGTGGTATCACCCATAAGTACACTTCCTACCAATGTTTTTTTTTTATAAAAAGCTAATTTTCATCTAAAACAATGACACCAGAATTGTATTATTTCAAGTAGAAAATGAAACAATCAAATAGATATTACTAAGTATTATTTATTTACCGAATCTACAGTAATAAACTCTGTGGCTAAAAATAGAATTGCATAAGATATACATATTTATAAATATTTATATTTTTGGTTAGAGTTTCAATGCTGCAGTGTTTGTAATAAATAAGGCCTAACAATATCCGTTTTGATTGTTCAACAAAGATGAGATTTTAGTTTCTTTGAATTATTTAGTAATTTTTTTATTTGAAACGATGGACAATTGACAACAAAACTGAAAGCAAATAAACAGATAAAGCTAAACTGTTGTAAATAATATTTTCTCATTATGGAATTCATTGTTTATCATTTCCCATAAAAGTCATTTCCTCTTTTATTGTCCTTTCTTCATTGATTGTGAAATTGCACAATTTTCAACCTTAATATTAATAATATATAAATATAACGTTTAGATTTTAACTAATAGAAAATCTCCAGATTCAGAGAATGTTTCTAAAGGGAAATGATCACTTTTATCACTTTTATACATTTTCGCAAATGATTTAGGACACTCTAGATATAGAGAAGTAAACAGGTGTCTCCAAATGAAGGGGGCTTAAGAATTAAGATTCGCTTGTTATCTGCTTCTGCAACACATACATACGCACATAACACGCGCGCACACGCACATGCACACCACACACACAACATATATATATGTATCAACATAAAAATGAGAGATATCAGTCCTTATCCATGTCATTGTCGTGTGTTAAATTTCTCATTTTTGTAAAAAGAAAAGTGTTCAATATAATTAAGAGAGCATACATATCCCAAGTTAGGAAGCGAGACATAAATTCATCAGCACTTGGTAACTGTCAATTTTCTTCCCCCCGTGCGATTTTCAAATCAAAATAAGTTATGTATGTTCGTATTTTTATCAAATACTGTGTGCCGTGCATCATGGAAAAGATGGTTTAAGATTTTGAGGCATGATGGGAAGGCTAATTTAGTTTGTAGGGCTTTCTGAGAAGGGTGTTTTCGTTTATTTTTTCTATTCATTTTGTGAATTGTTACTTTATTTCTTCATTACGTTTAATTTATTCTAGTCCTCATGTAACTTCATAAGAATTTGTTTTCATGGCCTGCATTTGGTATGAGTTGCGATCGTTTAATTTTGGTTCTAGAAAGGAGATTATGGTCACTTTTCTTCTAAGAAAAGGATATAGTGTTTTGATATGTTGTTGTAAGCCTGGTGCTTACTTTCCAGGTTGGTGTGCTTTGGTTTGTTAGAGTTTCCAAAATGTGTCTAGAAACCGTTGTGCTGTGTTTTCGTATTTTTTATTTTTGTTAACGATGCCGTGTGTGTCTAGCTCCTCTGTCAACAGAGGCCTTCAGTTACGCCTATATATATTTTTGTGTGTTTTGTTGAGATGGCTTGGTTATATATGTGACGTGGCCCACTAGATAGGTTATTTTTTAGTTGGCCTACTTAAAGGTCAACCAGGTACTGACCCATTCCCCAAATTTACAAAACCACAAGGCAGCATCCTATTGGTCGAACAGCCCAAAAGCGAACATGCACAAAGACAACTCTTTTTAAAAAATCCTTTCTTTCTTAAAAAAAGGGTAAGATTAGATTCAACAGACGAGGAGAGCGGAATTCTTCTTAGCATTAAAAAAACTCTAGATACACGGGACAAAGAATGACCTTGTGACGAAGAGACAAATGTCTGAAAGCAAGTTTTCTGCGTATCAAGAGCCTCAATCCAGAAAGAGACCATGAAATAACTCAGCGTTGAGAGCCAACGAACCAGATAAAATGAAATATAAAGATATCTCCAACGCGAGAGATCCCAGAACGAAGATATAGGAAGAAAATACTCTACACGAAAAGAACATCGTCAAATTCTCTGTCATCACGTGGACGCCGTACGTAGATTGTAACAAGATAAGTCAGGTTGAGATTGAGTTTATTTCTCAAACTAACTTCAACTCTATATTTTGTTTTTTTGTTGTTTGGTTGTTTTTACTTTTCTTTATTCTCCTAATCATATATATTGTTATATAAATGAAATTTTAAACGTTAACATTTCTGAATTTATTCTCTGTGTCTGTAGTAAAAATCCCTGCCCTGAACAATACCACATTTTTTAAAAATTTGTGTTTCATAGCAATTGAAGCTAATTTTCTCAAATGTCGGATACATACGTAACATACAACGTGAGGTTGTAGACAATTTTTCGCCTCAAGGAACATTCACTTGGTTTTAAAAATCGGCATAGGTCAATTATTAGAAGATCTTCGGAGAATTTTAGTGAACGAAAAATTACCATCGCTTCAAACTTCCAATATTTTCTGGACTGTTTATTAGCAATCATTTAACAACCGAATACTGACCGTATATACGGGTGCAAATCAAATTGAGAAGCAAATATGGCAACAATTTAGAAGATATGTGGAATTCCACGCTCTTTCTGGAAAAATTCTGAAATTTTGAATATCTCAAATGTCAGCCTCCATTTTCAAAATTGTTGCCTTATTAACGCTTGATCTCCTTTGATTTGCAACCGTAAATACGTCAGTATTTTCGGTTGTTTAATGATTGTAAGAATATAAGTCATTTCCAATAAATATTGTCCAAGTATTTGAAGCGATGGTAACACACATTTCGTTCACTAAATCTTCTCCGATGAGATCTTCTTAATAATTGATATGCGATTTAATAAACGAATGAATGTTCCTTGAGCGAATTGTCCTAACAAACTCACGTTGTATGTTACGTATGTATCGACATTGAGAACATTAGCTTCAATTGCCTAATGAACAAATTTTAAAAAATGTGGTATTTGTTCAGGGGCAGGGGATTTTACATCGAACACAGAGATAAATTCAGAAATGTAACGTTTAAAATTCATTTATATACAATATATATGAATTAGGGAAATAAAGAAAAGTAAAACAACCAACAACAAAAACAAAATATAGAGTTTGAAGTTAGTTTTGAGAAATAAACTCAATCTCACCTGACTTATCTTGTTACATCTACGTACGGCGTCCACGTGATGACAGGAGAATTTGACGATGTTCTTTTCGTGTAGAGTATTTTCTTCCTATATCTTCGTTCTGGATCTCTCGGCGTTTGGAGATATTCTTTATATTTCATTTTATCTGGTTCGTTGCTCTCACGCTGAGTTATTTCATGGTCTCTTGCTGGATTTGAGGCTCTTTGATACGCAGAAAACTTGCTTTCAGACATTTGTCTCTTCGTCACATGGTCATTCTTTGTCCCGTGTATCTAGCAGTTTTTTTTAATGCTAAGAAGAATTCCGCTCTCCTCGTCTGTTGAATCTAATCTTACCTTTTTTCTTCTCATCTTTTTAAAAGAGTTGTCTTTTGTGCATGTTCGCTTTTGGGCTGTTCGACCAATTAGGATGCTGGCCTTGTGGTTTGTAAATTTGGAATGGTCAGTACCGGTTGACCTTTAAGTAGGCCAACTAAAAATAACCTATCTAGTGGGCCGTCACATATATACCAAGCCATCTCAACAAACACACAACAAAAATATATATAGGCGTAAACTGAAGGCCTCTGTTGACAGAGAAGCTAACACACACGGCATCGTTTTTAACAATAAAAAATACGAACACAGCACAACGGTTTCTAGACACATTTGGAAACTCTAAATCAAACCAAAGCACACCAACCTGGAAAGTAAGCACCAGCTTACAACAACATATCAAAACACTATATCCTTTTCTTAGAAGAAAAGTGACCATAATCTCCTTCCTAGAACAAAATAAACGATCGCAACTATATCCAATGCAGGCATGAAAACAAATTCTTATGAGTTACATGAGGACTAGAATAAATTAAACGTAATGGAGAAATAAAGTAACAATTCACAAAATGAATAGAAAAATAAACGAAAACACCCTTCTCAGAAAGCCCTACAAACTAAATTAGCCTTCCCATCATGCCTCAAAATCTTAACCATCTTTTCCATGATGCACGGCACAACAGTATTTGATAAAAATATGAACATACATAACTTATTTGATTTGAAAATCGCATGGGTAGAAATTGACAGTTACCAGTGCTGATAAATTTATGTCTCCGCTTCCTAACTTGGATATGTATGCTCTCTTAATTATATTGAACACTTTTTTTTTACAAAAATGAGAAATTTACACACGACAATGACATGGGATAAGACTGATATCTCTCATTTTATGTTGTATACATATATATATATGTGTGTGTGTGTGCATGTGCGTGCGCGCGCGTGTATGTTGCGTATGTATTGTGCAGGCAGATAACAAGCGAATCTTAATTCTTAAGCCCCCTTCATTTGGAGACACCTGTTTACTTCTCTATATCTATGAGTCTCCTAAATCATTTGCAAAAAATGTAAAAGTGATAAAGTGATCATTTCCATTAGAACATTCTCTGAAATCTGGAGATTTTCTATTAGTTAAAATCTAAACGTTATATTTATATATTATTAATATTAAGGTGAAAATTGTGAAATTTCACAAATCAATGAAGAAAGGACAATAAAAGAGAAATGACTTTTATGGGAAATATAAACAATGAATTCATAATGAGAAAATATTATTTACAACAGTTTAGCTTATCTGTTTATTTGCTTCAGTTTTGTTTCAATCGTTTCAAATAAAAAATTACTAAATAATTCAAAGAAACTAAATCTCATCTTTTGTTGAACAATCAAAACGGATATTGTTGGCCTTATTTATTACAAACACTGCAGCATTGAAACTCTAACCAAAAATATAAATATTTATAAATATGTATATCTTATGCAATTCTATTTTTAGCCACAAGTTTTATTACTGTAGAATTCGTAATAAATAACTTAGTAAATATCTATTTTGATTGTTTTCATTTTCACTACTTGAAATAATACAATTCTGGTGTCATTGTTTTAGATGAAAATGCCTTTTTATAAAAAAAAACATTGTAGGAATGCTACTTATGGTGATACACACACCACACAACACACACACACACATACACACACAACACACATACATTGCATAATATTATTTGTATATAGTAATAAAACCTTGGAATATTTAAATCTTAATAACCCCACTTATCCTCGTAAAGAATCAACCAGGCATCTGAACATTGAAATAAATTCTATTTAACATCCAACGCCTGAGTGAATAAACCTGACATTCTATAATGTTCCAACTACCAATCTGTCATTTGGAGATACCTCTTCATTTCTTTACGCCCGCCAGTATCTAAATCAAGGATGGAGAATTTGTGCAAATGCTAAAAAAAAGTGATAATTTTCATTGAACATTTTCTCAAGTTGTCATGAAACCATCACAGCATAAAAAATGCTATTTCATCAAACAAAGACTTTAAAAAAAGACAGAAGTGTGACTTTCATATCAATATTTTCAATTATTTAATTATTTATTTTAATATTCACAGAATTTATTAAAAAAATTATAAGAATATGAATTGTATCAGAATGAATATTTAACATAGGGAAATTGAGACGCTTTCTGTTACAGGTATTATTGTAACCCTGGAGAAAAAAGAAGAAAGAAACAGACCAGTTGAGCAATTTTTTCTCTTGAAAGCAAGAGATGTATTCTCTGTAGAAAACGGCTGAGTGGTCACGTGGTACTCTGGGGCTAATTACATCCGGTGGACTGCGCAGTCCAACGAAAAAAAAATGCAAGGAAAGACAATGCGTCAATTGAATGTTTGCGAGCGAAGGCTATTGCCTCAAGAAGAAAACCAAATGGGTTCGACTTAATTATATCTCATTCCAATAATTTATGAATTTTGTAATGATTCGAAGTGTTTCGTCTTCGTTTTAGTTTTAGGATGGCATTTTTTTCCTTTAAATTTTCTCTTTTTTATCAACCAAATTTCGACTATTGTCTTATTGTAATTTTGCAGATTCGTTTAGTGATATTTATCCAGCTTTTGTTCAAGTGAATATTATTTCTACAAGAACTGACCGCAAATTGAAACGTTCCTATTGTTATAGTTAAATATCATTTTATGATTTTAAATCGATTTAAAGCAGTAAATATAAATAAAAATAAGGTTTTGTTTTCTGAAGGCACTGGAAAAGACGCATTTAGATTTTAATAAATATTTAATTTGAATTTATATTTTTATTTAAATCTTTTAAAATCTTATCTTAACTTTTAAATCTTTATACATCTATTTAAATCACTCAAATTCAAATAAACAGTATTTAAATTTAATATAGATTTTTATTTGAAATTAATTTGGCTTAAATTAATTTAATTTAAAAAATGTTTGTGTAAATATTTGGATATTTTTGCATGAAAAGGGCTAATGAAGATATTGCAGTGATGGATTCTGCGTATTCACTCTCTATATGCCTGAGGTTTATAAAGACAAATGCCCAGGGAAAACTACGCACAAAATTCTTTCTAAATGGAAAATAATAAAAATACGGCTCTATATTTATGGTGAGTGATTTTGAATGGCTGAAATGTCTGTGAGGCTCGAGAACTCGACAAATAAACAGAGCAATTAGTTGAATTTCACAACTTTAGTAGTATATTATATATATATATATATAATATATATATATATTTAGTATATATTATAAGAGAGATGTGTTGTGTGTGTGTGTGTGAGAGAGAGAGGAGAGAGAGAGAGAGAGAGAGAGAGAGAAGAAGAGAGAGAGAGAGAGATGAGAGAGAGAGATGCAAATAGGTATTATGTATCTACCAACACCACACCATAGATAGGATACGGCAGGAGGCTATAGTTGGTTTGATTTAGATTTTTCCTTCTGCTAGAGCGGTCCTATACTTAGAGCGCAGTGTGCCCTGCAATTTACCAGATAAGTAGATAGCCGTTGCATCTGTAGATACGTCAACCCGATGAATTTTCTATAAAAGGGTTTATGCTATTCTAACGTAAGATACCAAATATTATGGTGTTGATTCAATGTGAACATTAATCTAATAGATAGAATATTATTTTCTGAAAATTTCAGGAAAAAAACTCAGCTAATAACTGAGTATCGTCTATTTGTAAGGGATGTGAGAAGAGATAAGTGACTGAAATGTCCCATTGTGTTTTACTTTTGAAACAAAAAAAAAATAAAAATTGAAAATTACTGAAAGAGTAAATAAATTGCATGTAAAAATTAAAAGTAAAATACAAAAGAAATTACAACTTTATTACCAGATAATTAAAAAAAAAAAAGTAAAAGTCATTCAAAAAATATTATTTTTTTAAACAAAAGGAAGAAATTGATAAAACTTGGGCAGATATAACGAGAAATGGGCATAAAGAATAGTAAATGAAATCGTATAAAACAAATCCGAAAACGCATTTTAAAAATATATGAAATATTAGAAACAAATATGAGAGAACAGAAAAATCGTTCAAACAATAATTTATAAGAAGAAAAGAAAATCTAAATAAAAGTTCTTTTTTAAAAGAAATGTCGAAAAATGATATATAAGATCGGTACGTGTGGGGAAATAAACAATTAGAAACAGACTAATAATAGTCATAGTAAGACATGAAGAAGCTAAATTCCAAAACAACTACAAACTTTGAATAAAAATCGAAAATATAGGAGAATAAAATATATGGATAAATTTCATACTTACGAAAGAAAGAGAAGATGCATTTAAAAAAAGAATGGAAAATGAGAGATGAGAAAGAAAAATAACAGAATATATTAAAAATAAGACACTGAAAATCAAAACAAAGAAAACGCTATTACCTAAATGAAAATTAAGCGTGTAAAGAAAAACGAAGAAAATTTTAAAATATTGTATACAATCACTAATTCGTTAAGAAACAAATTGGAGAACTAAAATTGTTTGTAAACAAATATAAAATATTTTTTATTTACAGAAACAATTTTCATATGCAGAACATGTAAAAAAAAATATATAAATAAATAAATAAAGAAAAACACAACAAAAAACAAACATTGAGGAGAATTTGAACATTATGCAGCAAGCTATATAAACTAAAATTTGTTGCATTTTCACCGGTCTTTATTTTCTTTTTGTTGAAGTTTATTTTTGTGTATACCATTGGCCATTGACTTGTCCATCATTTAGTGACTTCATCAAGCGATCCTCTAACCTCTGCGATCAAGAACATGAACATGGCAGGAGGTGGATAGTCGTGAAGACACCATCACAGTCAACTCAAGCAGATCGTAACTAACGCCCGAACCAACGAAATATCAGAGACGCGTCTAAAAATGAGGAAACAGCTTGATGTAACCGACATGGTTCTAGAAATTAAGAATTATCGTAGCTCAGTGGGATAAAGTAACAAATTAATTCTGAAATACAGTATATACACCCGACATTACATTGAGATTCATAA